>JAXIVD010000559.1:5000-67667 GCA_036785275.1 Cancer borealis | reverse complement strand
GCTTGATATAGATGATATATTGAACACACACGACTAGATGTAGATATAAGAAACACAGTGACTCTATGACCTTAGCCTGCCTTGAGAGTGTGATGAGAGCGACTTGTCGATGTGAAGGTAGGATCGATTCCAGGTGGAATACGCGATCGTGATTGGCCGGAATGACCTCCAGATTGGAGCGCGCACGACAGCTTTGACCTGACGCTACCCTGGCTGGAATGTGACTCATGGGGATATCTTTTTCTAGAGGGGGAGATGGAAAATTCCCTTGCCCACACACACTCTCACTCTCTCGGCTAGAACAATGAAACTAAACTAAAACTTAAAACTAATGTTAACAATATATATATATATATATATATATATATATATATATATATATATATATATATATATATAATATATATATGATATATTTTTCTCTTCTTCATCGCCTTACACATGCACTGTTCAACGCCTACCATTAATTTGGTAATAAATTCCATATGCCCTAAGCATACATAGCTGGAATATCACGGCAGCCATCTTGGATCACCCGAGCCCCGGATTCCAAGGCACTTGAACAGGTGGGGCAGGGTGCGATCCTGTCCTAGCGGAAGAAGACACATCACAAACGGAAGGGACACAGTCACTAGTCTTGTTGAGAACAGACTGGGTCGGCCGAGCGAGAAAGCCTCACTCTCTCTTTCTGCCCATGTGACGTCACTAGAGGTGCGGCTAAGACCGCATAGCAACACCTGATCGCCCACGGATATTCTCACAACTGTATTATGGGCAGATGGACTCACCTTGATGAGTCTATGACCATCCAACCCCAGCTATGGGCGGGAAATTCTCCCTCAGGATCTCTGCGTCCCTGCCCTTGGCTAGCAGTCAGCCCAGCCACTGATCTGGCTGGTTGGGGTGGGGCTTGCAATCCTTCCCCGTAAAACTCTCTTAACGTTACGACCAGTTCAAGAAGTAAAGGCCGGGGTTGAGGCTCTGGGCATAGGCGTGGCCTTCGCCGCGATCCCAGCCCGGTTTTGTTAGGGAGTCCATCCACGCCGACTCCTGCGATGACAAGGCATCAAGGGGGCCTGATAGAGCTAATGACAGATGCAGAGCAAAGCCCACAGGACCTCTGCAATCTGAATGGTGTGGGAGGATCCCCTCACCCTATTTTTGATCTTGGGGGTGGTCGAGGGGCTGCAGAAGCGGCGCCTACTTGCCTACTTGCCGAACTATATCGGATGTAAATCTCTGGCGGGTTCTGCGTGTGGGAACATATTAATCCTCTCAGAGAACCACCAACTACTTCATCTATCGGATGAGCTTAGTAGGCTGAGGATGGATATAGTGAGACTCTCTGAGACGAGAATGGTGCCCTAAAGAAGGTGCCCGTCTTCAGGGAGTAGCTATAGGCGTCTCTAGCAGACTGCAGCCGTCCGTTGTTGAGGTTATTACGGTTGATGAGCGTATAATGTGATTGAGACTGAAGCATACCTTGGACTTTATGTCTTGCTGCAGTGTACGCTCCTACCGAGGTGTGTGGGGCTCACGAGAAAGAGATGTTCTGGAGCAGAACCCACGCCGGGACACACTCATAGTCTCGGGTGACTTCAATGCTCTCACTGGTGTTGAGAGCTGGCTACGAGTTATGTGTTGGTTTCCATTGCTCTGGTACCAGGAACACCAATAACTCTCTCCTCGTGAATTTTGCAAAATTCAGAAGGTTGAGAATTGCTGATTCTTGGTATCAAAGATCAGACCTGCACCGCTGGACCTGGAATAGCAATGCCGGAAGGGTAGAAAGGAGAACAATCACATCCTCATTAGTTCGCATTGGAGGATCCTCCAGAACTGTAGGGTTTACGGGAGTGCCGAGTTCTTTGCAACTGACCACAGGTTTGTTGTTGCAACACTCAAGCTTCATGTCAAGTCCAGAAAAATATCAAGATGTGATCTCAATGTATTCCATCTTGAGAAACTGAAGGACAGGTTATGTCCTCATGAGTATGCAGTGACAATCTCAAATCGGTTTGAAGTGCTGGATGTCCTAGAGTACCCGGTAGAACTGTGGGATACCTTCAAACGTGAAACTCTTGAGGCTGCCAGAGGGATTGTTGAGAGGTTTTCGAGGTCACGGGATGGTTTTGCTTTGGCGGAGACACTGGGCAGCATAGAGAAGAGTCGCGCTGCCAAGCTGACTGGGAGCCGGAATCAGTATATGGGCTCTGTCTCTTAGAACTAGAACTCTTCTGAGGTATATCAGGAGTCTCGCCGAGGATGGCCCATGGTGTTAAGAACTGCTCATCACGAGTATCTGGCGTTGTCAGTACCTGTGCAGACGGACAAAGATTCGAATCTTCAAATCGATGGTGATCCCTGTCTTACTGTACAACTGTGAGACATGGACACTGAACACCGATCTGAAGAGGCAAATAAATGTCTATAAGGGGGTATTGTTGGAATGACCGTGTCAAATCAGCAACTGCTCCGCGAGACTGAATCAAGGCCTATTATCACCATAGTCCGCCAACGTCAACTCCGGCTATATGGGCATGTGGTACGTTACCTAGAAGCTGATCCTGCTTCTCGGGTTATTTCTAAAAGAGAGAACCCAGAGTGGAGGAGGCCAAGGAAGAATCCACAAAGTTCGAGGCTGGGGTAAGTCGATGCTTCCTGTTGGGAGTTACTTGGTATGGGAAGGGTGCTTGCATGGGGACTTCTACGGGGCGATCGCCAGAGCTGGCGTCGGAGAGTTGGCTAGGCAACACGCCTCTTGGCGTATATCCCCAATGATTGATTAAGTATAGGAGTCACTTGGATCGTTTTGATTTTAGGTTATGGCCTCTAAATTACATCGCCTTCAAACTAGTTGAAGACCACCGGTCCGGCATCAGGCGCGCTCTTGGGCCGGTATGCAGAAAACTTCATAAAAGCTCCTCTTAAAGCTACTCATAAGTCCAAAATTCTACTCATAGTTATGAGCTAGACTTATGCAAAGAAAGTCATAAGGCGACTCCTAACTATATGCAAAGAAAGTCATAAGATCACTCCTAATCATGAGCTCAGTGATTTATGAGCTACTCATAAGAAGGCGCTACGCGGTGTATCGTCCGCTACTAATAGCACTTACGTTTGTTTAAACACCCCTATCACGATAATATGGATGTGGTGGTATATTGTTATAACTTTAAAGTGAACTAGCAGGGAATGCCCCCCTTGACCTGCGGCTCTTCATGGCTATTGGGAAAACTAAAGTGGCCACCAGGTGGCGCATCAATCAACAATTTTGACTTCGGATTTGAGCTTAGCGACCTCAATAACCTTATATCCCATGTTTTTTGGGTCTCTATCACCATTCCCCAGCTAGTTTTTACATGAAGAAGAAGATTTTCACGAGTCATTGACCTGACGGCTACGCCGCAGGTAAAAATAGAAATTTCGGTAATGTTCTACTTGCAGAAATGGGAATCTATCTATATAGTATACCTCAAAAGAGTACATGTGGATTTACTTATGCGGCAGTGCCCGTCTCAGCCGAGAACAACAACAGTCACAACAAGAAGAAGAAGACGCCCATCTTACATCAACCTTACGACACACATCTGATCAACCTTGCCAACATGGAACCAGCCCTAGAGGTATGCAATTGTTTAATACTATTTAGTTAAACATTTTTTTGATAGCATGATAGCATTCTGATACATGGGCTCCCAAAACTAATCAAACCTAACCGAACCACCTAACCTTACCTAACCATATCTAACCAAACTCAACAATCTAACCTTGCCTAGCCTAACCTAACTAACCCTCTAAACAAGCCTAACATAACCTAACTTAACTTCCTAACCTTACCTAACCAAACCTAACCAAAGCAAACCTAATATAACCTAACCAAACCAAACGTAATCAATAATCTAACCAACCCAAACCAAACCTAACCTAACCAATCCTATTGAGAAGGCTGTACCCCTCGTGAAGTGTTAACTTACCAACCTTGACATTACTGTATAACCTCGCATAAGTTAGGTTAGGTTTGGTTAGTTCAGGTTAAGTTGCGTTAAATGACCTCACCTAAGCTAATTTAGGCTGTTCTCGTTGGACAGGAAACATCCACCAAAAAAAGAATTAGGAAGGCCAACTGGACGGATGACCATACACTTTATCTACTGGCCCTCATCCAAGAGAGAAAAAATTTAATAAAGGTCTCTCTGTCGCCTAAACTGACAGCAAAGATGAAGAAGCAGGCATGGGATGAGATAGTAACTCTCATCAACATATCTCATCCCATGGTAGTCCGCACCAAGGCGAGAAACGGTGGTATACCGTTCTCTCCAAAGCCAAAGAGCGTATTAGCAGCTATAGGAACTGGTGAATGAACTTTTAGCTAAGTATGTAGTGGCTTATTATGTCTTATTGGACTAGCTTTCAAGTGTCTTAAGCACCCACAATTACCTGCTTGCAAGAATTTCTAATATAATACCATATGTTTTACAGGTGGAGGTCCTCCAACAACTGCACTTGATGCCATCACCCAGGCTGTGTACAACATCCTGGGTGAGACTAACGTCACTTTTGAAGGTGTGTCGGGGGAGAATGACTCTACTTTGGAACAAATGAAGGTGCTCGTGGTTGACAGGTAAATATAGGCAATCAAGCAATGAGGGTGGTGGATTGTGATGTGGTTGTGTGGATGAAGCATGGCACATGTGTAGTACATTCCAGCATGTTAAACTGCTGCTATCTATCGGGTAAAAACAAAACAAAACTATGCCATAACAACATTTACTGGTTGATTTAATTATATGTATACAGCTTGTATCATACACCATTTGTGATATTCACATGAAGCACTCATTAAACACACACATACACACATCACTTTGTAATGGCAACAGTGTAAAATAATAAATGCATTATGGGACCTTTCCATTACAGTGAATCCAACACCTGTATCAGACTTAGAGCCATCAGTAAAAACAGAAACGGAGTTTGGATGAGAACAGTGCTCTAAAAACAACTCACGGGACGCATATGCCGGCAAATCCCTCTTACCCTCGAAAACAGGGGCACACACGGACACCGTGAAACTGCCAGTACCCAACCTTAGGCAACCGATAAGGGCAGACGGGAGCAGAAGGAACCGACAACGCCGACAAGACAAACGCTGCCCGAAACCCAAAAGATTTGGGGAGACTAGGACGGATAGCATATGCAGGCGAACAGGAATCCCGCAAGATTGACCTGCAGGAAACTGACTCAGGAAGGCGTTGGGTCCGGAACCAACACCGAAGCAACGAGAATTGGCGACGCAAACTCAGAGGCAGGACACCAGCATCCACAAGGAGACTAGGTATCGGGGAAAACCTAAAGGCACCTGCAGCCAAGCGGATCCCAGCATGGTGCACGGAATCCAACACACGTAGGCGGGCCTCCGTGGCAGACGAGTAGACCTCACAGCCATACTCCAACTTGGGAAGGATGAGTGTCCTTTGGAGGAGGAGGAGTGTCCCTATCCGCACCCCAAGAAGTATGAGCCAAAACCCGAAGGAGAGATAAGGCTTTCTGACAAGCCGCTTTAACGGAACGAAGATGAGGAACCCAAGTAAGACGGCTGTCGAAGAGAAGACCAAGATAGCGAGTGGTCTCCTCACATGAGATGCGCCTATGTGCGATAGAGATCAGGGTCTGGATGAACACCGCGGAGGCGGCAAAAGTGCATGGTTACTGTCTTCGAGGCTGAGAACCGGAAACCGCGTTCAGAAGCCCAACGGGAAATCCTGTTAATCGAAAGTTGGAGTTTCCGTTCAATCAGAGGCATCCATGCAGCTGAGAAGGAAATGGTGAGGTCGTCCACATAGAGAGAACTATGGACACAATTAGGAAGGACACTAATAACACTATTAATGGCCACTGCAAGTAGCGTAACACTTAAAATGCTGCCCTGTAGCACACCATTCTCAAACGCACAAACCTCTGAAAGAATACTCCCCACGCGAACCCGTAAAAGACGATCTGATAAAAATTGCTTAATAAAAATAGGGAGACGACCGCGAAGATCAAACTCAAAGAGACTAATACTATGGCACCAAGCCGAGTCATACGCCTTTTCCAAGTCCAAGAACACTGTTACGTGGTGGTGATTATTTATAAATGTCGCGCAAATAGACGAGTCCAAAGATCATTCATCCCTCTCGACAGAGCGGGAGGATAACAGCGGGGTTATGGGGATGGAAGGCAGCAAGTGGGCCTGGTGAGCTGGCAGTCATAGAAGAGCGTCTCACTGCTGATCAATATGTGCAAATACTTGAAGACTTTATGTTACCATTTGTCCGAGCTATGCTGATTCCTGCACCACAAATCATTTACATAGCTATGGACAACGCTCCGGTCCATAAATCACATAAAGTGAGGGAATGGCTAAAAGAGCATCCAGACGTCGTCTGTATTGAATGGCCACCAAGATCGCCAGACTTAATGCCAATAGAAAACTTGTGGACACAAATGACCAACAACTGGAATTGGAATTTACCCAGGAACAAAGAAAATTTAATAGCACATGCTCAACAAACTTGGGAGAACATAAGAGCATCAGATATATGTAATAATCTGGTGAAATCAATGCCACAGCGGTTGCAAAATGTGATAGAATCCAGAGGTTCTTACACTAAATACTAATTTCAATGTGTGTGTGTGTGTGTGTGTGTGTGTGTGTGTGTGTGTGTGTGTGTGTGTGTGTGTGTGTGTGTGTGTGTGTGTGTGTGTGTGTGTGAGAGAGAGAGAGAGAGAGAGAGAGAGAGAGAGAGAGAGAGAGAGAGAGAGAGAGAGAGAGAGAGAGAGAGAGAGAGAGAGAGAGAGAGAGAGAGAGAGAGAGAGAGAGAGAGAGAGAGAGATCGTAAAATAAATGCATGTATGTGAAGACCTAATGCTTTCCATTACACCTACAGAATGAATACCACATTAATTAATATTGACGTTATTTATATTTGCTGTTAATATGGTAACAAGAACCATAGTGTTGCATTATATTCCTGTGTGGCAACTCAAACACATAACGGTTATATTTGTTCTCATCTGTCACATAACTGAACAGTTGTGTTTGTTACCCGCTTCTTTTCCTTAAATTAACATTTTTTTTGTGCGTTGTGTTTAAAAGGTTGTTTGGATGCTTGTGATAACATTTTTCTGTTGAAAGCTTTCATGTTCACAGAATAAACAAATCTTGGTTTCCGTGCAAACTGAAAGAATATTGGACTTATTTTCTTTTTTATGTGTGAGTGGAGGTGGTGGTTACTAGTTTAATGAAGCCTTTCACTGGTTATCCCGTATAATGGTGATTTTGTCACTCAGTGGTAGGATATGAGGCTTATGACCGCGATGGTCATGAATTCAAGCCTCAATCAAGTCAATATATAACTTTGAAGATGGGGAGACTAGCCCCCACTACACCTCCTTAACATTAGCTCCAAGCTGTAAAAACAAGCTTCCCCATCACACTTCACTAACCTTAGTGTGTAACCTGACGGATGTGTTGTGTTCATACAACTTTTTGAATAAGGCAAATTGTTCTATCATTCTTTTTTTTTCTTCAATATTGTCATGAAAATAGAGGAACAGAGCCACAGTGCAGTATGATTTATAAATGAAAGTGAAAATAGATTTTGGTTGATTGTTTATTGTGTCCCCATGTAGGGAACACACTGACTATTTAGAGCCCGTCAAAGAGATCTTAATTAACCCTTATACCCCGTGGATAAGAAGAAAACGGTGGTGTTCGTGCGTATGTAAACAAAGGCGTTTTTTTTCCTCTTTTGTTTACATAATTTATTTTATACTATCTTCAATGAACGATAACTAAGAATTAATTAATATATCGTCTTCGCATAACATAAACTAAGCTACGATAAATACAATGTATCGTCTTCAAATACTGGTAACAAAGCTATTGTTGCGAATGTGTGTGTGCGTGCGTTTGTGGGTGTATGATTGTCCTGTAATAAGCTAGTGGTTGGGGGGAGGGGTTAACCAGCCCCGGCAGGTTTAACCAGGGCCGGCAGGAATAACGAGGGTGAAACAGCTGTTAAGTGGTGGTTGGTGGCCACCACTGCCCCTACTTCCCCCCCACCATCCTGTCTGGGAGGAGGTGTCGAGCGAGGGTCGTGGCGCCACTCACACCAGAATGCCTTCAACCGCCTTGGACTTACCACGCCCCTCTTGGATACCTACTACTTTCTACCTACACTGTGTGTCGTGGAATACCGCCCCCGCCTTGTGTTTTAATAAGCGTGTTGGTGAATAAAGGGATTAAAAGGGAAGACTGTGTTTGGTGTCACCAGTGTCCTAGACTATCTCCCCAGCAGTGGACACGTCGAACCCCGCTGTGGCGGAGCTGCCCAGAAAGCTAAAGTCAACGAGGGGCAGTTCGCAGTACTTGGTGTCAGAAGTGGGACCTGTGAGTGAAAAATCGTGTCCGGTGTCGTGGCGGATTTGTGTAGTGACGGTGACAAGGGAATGGCGGCCAACAAAGAAAATAAAAATGGTGTTGATGGTGCCTCAGGAAGTGAAGAGCCTGGCGTGCCTGAGTTGTTGCGGGCTCTCATGGCGAAAATGGACGTTCAGGCTCAGGCTCAGTCAGAGAGAATGAACACTCAGGCATGGGAGTTTCGGGAGGCGGTGCAAAACAGCCTTGAGGTCGTGAGAAACGAAGCACGGCAGTTCGCGGAGGAGCTCTGTGGCGATATCAAGGCTGAGCTACTGCATGAGGTGCGTGATGTCCGCGCAAGGGCGCAGGAGGTGAAGGAGGAAGTAGCGGCGCTGGATGAGTTAGGACGTGTCGTGAGGGAGGAAGTGGCCGCGCTGGAGGAGGCGGGTCGTGCCATGAAAGGGGAAATGGCCTTGTTGCGACAGGCTGTGATGCAGCAAACCAGCTACAGCCAGGGCAATGAGGGGGCGGCAGTCGTTGAAGAGCCAGCAAGGTGTGCCCCCCTCGCGGATGGGCAGCGAAACAACACAACGTCATTACCTGCCACCATCTTTACGCCTCCCTCCTTCCCTCCCCCTCCCCTGACAGCTCACGGGGAGAAGGAAGCCGGCTGAATTTGATGGTAATGTGGCCTGGGAGGCTTATCAGGCCCAGTTCCAGATGCTGGCTGACGCTATGAACTGGGATGAGGCTGAACGCTGCCTGCAACTTGTGTCCTGCCTGCGGGGACCAGCAGTGGAGGTACTGGGCCACCTGTCACCGAAGCAGCGAGCCTCTTACCAGTGTGTGGTGGAAGGGCTTCAGCGCAAGTTTGGCCAACAGTACCAGGCGGACGTCTATCGCGCTCGTTTGAAGGGCAGAATGCCGGATAGGAGCGAACCCTTGCCGGAGTTAGTACAAGATGTGGAGTCGCTAGTGAGACGTGCCTATCCAACGGCATCAGAAGACATGGTGGACGTGTTGGCTAGTGACCACTTTGTACATGCCCTGCAGCAGCAGCAACTCCAGATCTACGTGAAGCAGGCACACCCACGAGACCTCAGGGAGGCGCTGGCAAGGGCTATGGAATTCGAGTCTTTCCTCCACACCACCGGTTGTGAGGAAGAAGCAGTGAGGCCCCTCCGCGACTTCAGGGCTCGGAGGATGCAAATGGAGAAGCCAGCAGCTGCCAAACCAACAGAGGCGGAAAGAACGAGTGCAGGAGAGTTTAGGGGCTCCTGTTGGGGCTGTGGTGAGAGAGGCCACATGCGCAGCAGATGTCCGAGGGGGCGAAGGACGCGTTCCCTCGATCGGCTGCCCTCCTATAGCTTCGAACCCTGCTGCTGGAGCTGCGGACAGCTGGGTCACATTTCAAGCGCCTGCTCTCAACCTAAGGACGTCGTGCAGGCGGGAAATGGGACCGGGCTGGGCGGGGGGGCCGAACACCAGCCAACTACCCCATGGCCCCGCGCAATGTAAACTGTCTCTACACCGCGGTCAGGGCAGTCCAAGTGGATGGTGTCCTGGATGGGAGGCCATGCCGTATGGTCATCGACACTGGGGCGGAGAGGATGTTTGTGCGGGAGGATGTGGTGTCCATGCAACATCTCCCTGATGCTCGGCGACGGCTCTGCGGGGTTACAGGGCACTGTGCGCGGCTGAAGGGTCCGGTAGAAGCTCAAGTTGGGATCGGGAGTGTGGAGGATCGCCTGCCGGTGTACGTGGCCGACTTGGAGGAACCCTGTTTACTGGGACTGGACTATCTCCTGCAGAGCAAGGCGTGCTTGGACTTCGGGAGCTTGACGTTGAGGGTGCATGGAGAAGAGATGTCCTTGCTCCTGCATGACGCCAGTGCCGAGGTAGTCACTACTGCGCCAATGTACCTTGCCCCTGGGACAGAGGCCAGGATCCAGTGTCGACTGTCACGAAAATTGCGGGGAGCAGACGGCATGGTGGAGCCCACAAAAGAAACACAGCTGGGTGACGATGTGGCAGTGGGGCGGAGCCTCGTAAGAGCTGGAGAAGATTTGGTGAACGTGCTGGTGGCCAACTTATCCGACGAGACCCGCAGAATCCCAGCTGATGCCAAGCTGGGCATCTGTGAGGAGGTGGAGCGACAGATGGAACAGCAGGAGGACGAGGGGTCAGCTGGGCCAACTGACCAACTAGGACCGCTGCCTGAGCACTTGCAGGACCTGGCGCAGAGGAGTGCCACTCATCTGACGGGAGACCAGGCAGAGAGGATGCGGTTAACCCTGATCCAGTATGCTGATGCGTTCAGTCGGGATGACATGGATCTAGGTCCCACTGATTTGGTGAAGCACAGCATCCACGTTGGCAACAACCAGCCCATTAAGCGCGCTCCGAGGAGGATCGCACCTGCCATGAGGGAGGAAATGAAGAAGTTCGTCACCGAGCTAGAGGCACAGGGAGTAGTGGAGCGTTCCAACAGCCCGTGGTCGGCGGCAGTGGTCCTGGTGAAAAAGAAGGACGGCACAAAACGTTTCTGTGTAGACTACCGAGCTTTGAACAACGTCACAGTGAAGTACTCCTACCCCCTTCCCAGAATCAACGACACCTTAGACGCGCTGGTGGGTGCCACTTGGTTCTCTACGCTGGATCTGAAGTCCGGATATCACCAAGTAGAGATGGCGGAAGAAGACAAACCGAAGACTGCCTTCTCGTTTGGCCAGGGTCTGTGGCAGTTGAACGTGATGCCCTTCGGTCTCTGTAATGCCCCCAGCTGCTTCGATGGCCTGATGGAAAGGGTGTTCGATGGCCTACAATGGAAAACGGCGCTGGTATATATCAATGACGTCATTGTCTTTGGTAGTACCTTCGAGGAGGAGTTATGGCGGCTGAGAGAAGTGTTGCAGCGGCTGCGGAAGGCCAATCTTAAGCTCAGCCCTAAAAAGTGTTTGTTCTTCCAGCATGAGGTGCCATTCCTAGTACACATCGTTGGGCGTGACGGAGTGCGGACTGATCCGCAAAAAGTAGCTGTGGTGCGAGATTGGCCCGTGCCCAGGAACGTGGCAGAAGTTAGAAGTTTCCTGGGACTTTGCACCTACTATCGGCGCTTCGTGCGGGATTTTGCCACTGTCGCAGCACCACTCCATCAACTCACAAGGAAGGGAGCGGGTTTTAAGTGGACTGAGACCTGCCAAGAGGCTTTCTGTGGCTTGAAAAACGCACTGACGAAAGCACCAGTGATGCCTTACCCAGATCCGAGTCGTCCGTACGTGGTGGATACGGACGCAAGCACAGAAGGCATCGGAGCCGTGTTATCGCAGGAGAAGGATGGGCAAGAACATGTAGCTGCTTACTACAGCGCCAAGTTTAGCAAGCCAGAACGCAACTACTGTGTCACCCGAAAGGAGCTGCTGGCGGTGGTGAAGAGCTTGGAACACTTTCATCCCTACTTATATGGCGCAAAGTTCATCATAAGGACCGACCTTGCAGCCCTGAGATGGCTGAAGACCTTAAAAAGGCCTGAGGGACAGCTTGCTCGGTGGTTGGGTAAGCTGGAGCAGTACGATTACAGCATGGAATACCGTCTAGGCAGGACACATAACAATGCCGACAGCTTGAGCCGCCGCCCATGTGAGCTGGGCTGCACCTACTGTCTAGGGAAGGAGCCTGACGCCGTGGCTCGCCGATTAAGAATCCTGGAGGACAGCAGTGAGACAGACGGCAGATGGAGGAGAGCACAGCGGGGAGACACTGACCTCGCTCCTGTAATCCGCTGCCTGGAGGCAGGCGGCGAGCGGCCGGGCTGGGAGGTGATATCAGCCGAGAGTCCCTCCACCAAACACCTTGTGGAGCAGTGGGCCACACTGAAGCTGGATCGAGGTGTACTGTTGAAGTGCTGGGAGAAGGCGAGAGGAGGTGACTCTTCCTGGCTGGTGGTGGTCCCGCGCTCTCTGAGGGCTGAACTGCTGCAGGAGTTACACGCAGGCCTCACAAGTGGCCACCTGGGAGAGAAAAAAACTCTGAGCCGCCTCTGCCAGCGCTTTTATTGGGTAGGGATGCGTGCAGACGTGCAGGAATGGTGCAGGGCCTGCGACTCTTGCTGTGCCAAGAAGGGACCCACCAGGAAGACTCGTGCGCCTCTCCAGTTGCATCACGTCGGTGCTCCCATGGAAAGAGTGGCAGTAGATATAGCAGGGCCTCTTCCTCTCACCTCACGGGGTAACCGGTTCATCTTGGTTGTAATGGACTACTTTACGAAGTGGCCCGAGGCGTACGCTCTCCCCAACTACGGGGCAGAAATGGTGGCGGATGTGCTCGTCGGTCAGTTCTTCACCCGGTTTGGGGTGCCGGATGAACTGCACTCTGATCAAGGACGGGAATTAGAATCTCAGGTCTTTCAAGAGTGCTGTGAACTGCTGGGCCTGCGCAAAACCAAGACAAAGCCACACCGCCCCCAGTCAGATGGTATGGTGGAACGATTTAACCGTACATTGGCCAATGAGTTGGCCAAGTACTGTGCTGAGGGACAGCAGGACTGGGACCTCAAGCTGCCTACTCTCCTTATGGCCTACCGATCTGCTGTGCACGAGGTGACAGACTATACCCCAGCGCGCCTGATGTTGGGGAGGGAGCTGAGGCTACCAGTGGACCTGGTCACTGGGCGGCCACCTGACCAAAGCCTGCCTACTCTCACGACGACCTACGCAACGGCACTGCAGGAGAGGCTGTCAGAGGTGCGAGACCGTCTTCGAATAGCAGGGCAGGCCATGAAGCAGTACTACGACCGGAGGATGAGGGAAGCGAGCTACGCTGCCGGCGATCAGGTGTGGCTGCACAACCCTCGTAGGAAGAGAGGGTTATTTCCGAAGTTGCAGAGTCCCTGGGAAGGGCCTTATACAGTGGTAGAGGCCGTCTCCGATGTCACCTACAGGATCTGTCGAGGACATCGGGGGCGTAAACTCGTCGTCCATGTAGATCGTCTGTGGCGCTACCATGGACATGGTTATTACACATGGGGTCATGGCGAGGCCGGGGAGACCGAGGAGAAGGGACGGCAGGACGAGCGTGACTCGGCTGTAAGGGAATCGCAGACAGCGGGCCACCAGCCTATTTCGGACGTCGGCCTTACCAGAGGCGGGGGTGGAGAAGATACCCTGGCGACGGTGTCCTCCCTCCCATTTGCAGCTGACTCGAGGGGTGCCATACCTAAGCGGCGCCGCCAGAAGCCTAGATGGCTGCAGGACTACTGTGATCTATCTGATTCAATGGATGAGGATTGATTAATTTGTTCATTTGTAAAGTAGCATTTACTAGTATGTTGTAATTTTTTTTTAGCAGTAGGAATGGGTGTGTGACAGACGGGGTCGACTGTCGGAGTAAAGGGGGGGTAGTGTTGTGAATGTGTGTGTGCGTGCGTTTGTGGGTGTATGATTGTCCTGTAATAAACTAGTGGTTCGGGGGGGGGGGGGGGGGGGTTAACCAGCGCCGGCAGGTTTAACCAGGGCCGGCAGGATACCTGCTAATCTCTACATACACTGTGTCGTGGAACACCGTCCCGCCTTGTGTTATAATAAGCGTGTTGGTGAATAAAGGGATTAAATGTCATGGGATTGGTGTCATCAGTGTCCTAGACTATCTCCCCGGCAGTGGACACGTCGAAACCCGCTGTGGCGGAGCTGCCCAGAAAGCTACAGTCAACGAGGGGCAGAGAGTTCGCAGTACTATTATTGTCGTCTTTGCATACCGGCTGCATTGCCCTAATACTATTATTGAACAATTATTTGCATTATTATGTTGAATGATAAATGGGTTTTAATGAATAATTATGAGAAATTTATCGCTATAATCTAAAAAATATTTGAGTTATAGCAATAAATTCTTCATATTTTTTCCATTTTCTTTGAAGAAAAACAGAAGAAATTTTTTTTTAAGGATAGCGTAAGTAAAAAGATGTTGAATCTTATGAAACTTGAAAATACAATAGTTTTATTTCGTTCTAGAATATTTTAGATGAAAAGAAATACTTTTTACCACTAATACAAATATGATGTATGCAATTTTAAGGCATACTGCTGTCAAATGATGTATAAAATTAGGCGATATCAGTTGATGCCGAAAACATGAAAGCCTCTGTTAAAGGCCTTTTTTTTTGCACAAACGAATGAAAATAATTAATAAGGGCGATCAAAAAATCTATAAATTGATAAGTAATCGTTTTATTGCGCCCGAGAATCAAGGCCAGAGAGGGCCTGGAAAACGTCATAATAAATAATTTAAATTTTAGGGATGAAGTAGTCAGAGGGTGGAGGAGTAGGAGGAATATGCCCAGTATCATCTAAAGTAGAGTTGGTAGCAAAGGTTTGAGCGAAGAATTCAGAAAGAAGAGACGGCTGTGGGACCATGTGGTTGAAGTAAAGGAGAGAAAGATGAAGAAGTAAAATTGTTAGAGATATTATTGGCTAGATGCCAGAAGTAACGAGAAGAGTTAGAGTTGGAAAAACTTAGACATTTTCTATTTATGAGTTTTTAGTAAGTTGGAAAATAGATTTGACATGATTACGGGTATAAATATATAGAGCATGAGTTTCAGCAGATGGATGGCTACGGTACCGTTTGTGAGTCGCCTCTCTATCATTGACAGCACAAGAACAAGCAGGCTTAAACGAGGTCTTTTTTGCTTTAGTATTAGAGGAAGTATGAGGAATGTATAGCTCCATGCCAGAGATAATCACCTCTGTTATGCGCTCGGCACAAAGAGAAGGATCTCTAACATGGAAGCAATAATCATCCCAAGGAAAATCAGTATAGTACTGCCTCAGGTCCTTCCACTTAGCAGAATTGAAATGTCAGAAGCACCTCTGCTTAGGCGAGTCCTGAGGCTGCACTGGAGTGATAGGACAGGTAACAGAAATAAGATTGTGATCGAAGGAGCCTAACGGATAGGAAAGTTTAACAGAGTAAGCTGAAGGGTTGGAAGTTGGGCGTGTCTCCAAGGCGGTCAGGGATACGGGTAGGGAACTGCACTAGCTGCTCTAGGTCATAAAGGATAGTAAAGTTGGTTTGTTCACCACCTACTGGAGTAGGCAGTAGACACCTGCCGCCCGGTGGAATACTCCAGGAGAGGTACTTACGTGGATGTAGGCAGTGCTGCAGACTGAGAAATTCCCCGTGTTCTCTCTTCCCGGTTCCCTTAGTGTCTCATTTACACAAGAGAACAGCTGCAGCCTGCCCTCTAAAGACAACTTCTACAACCTACATAACATTACTACACCTTACACTTTACACTCTCTTCAAATAAAAATTTAAAAATGGCTTCACCACACCCAGCCTCGGAGTCCCCATCTGGGGAGGGGACCCCAAATGTCCCCAGGTCGGACTGCTCCTCTGTTGACGACCTCGGGTGTCTTGACACTTCCTCTAACACTTTTACTCTCGATTTCTTCAACATTCGTGGCCTTAGATCTAATTTCCTATCTGTGGAACACCATCTCTCCTCCACTAAACCTCATCTTCTCTTTCTAACTGAAACACAGTTGTCTGTGACTACTGACAGCAACCCCTTTTCTGTTCCCTCCTACTTTCTCTATCCTCATTTTCAATCCAAAGCTGGCTGTTGCGCATATGTCCGTAACGACATTACTTGCTCTCCTGCACCCAATCTTGAATCTCCAGAATTTTCTACCATCTGGCTAAGACTTCAATGTCACTCTCTAACTAAATTCATCTGTGCTGTATATCTCTCACCTAATTCCTCTGACTATGTAAAATTCTGTGACTATTTGACTTCCAAAGTGGAGCACATCCTATCTCACTTTCCTTATGCTGAGATCTCCATTTTAGGGGATTTCAATGTTCACCACCAGCTTTGGCTTTCATCTCCTTTCACTGACCAACCTGGTGAACAAACCTTCAACTTTGCTATCCTTCATGACCTAGAGCAGCTAGTGCAGCTCCCTACCCGTATCCCTGACCACCTTGGAGACACGCCCAACATTCTTGATCTTTTCCTAACTTCCAACCCTTCAGCTTACTCTGTTAAACTTTCCTCTCCGTTGGGCTCTTCCGATCACAATCTTATTTCGGTTACCTGTCCTATCACTCCAGTGCAGCCTCAAGACCCGCCTAAGCAGAGGTGCTTCTGGCATTTCAACTCTGCTAAGTGGGAGGACTTGAGGCAGTGCTATTCTGATTTTCCTTGGGATGATTATTGCTTCCATGTCAGAGATCCTTCTCTTTGTGTCGAGCGCATAATAGAGGTGATTGTCTCTGGCATGGAGCTATACATTCCTCATACTTTCTCTAATACTAAAGCTAAAAAGCCCTGGTTTAACTCTGTTTGTTCTCGTGCTGTCAAGAGGCGGCTCACAAACGGTACCGTAGCTATCCATCTGCTGAAACTCATGCCCTATATATTTCTGCCCGTAATCATGTCAAATCTATTCTCCAACTTAATAAAAACTCTTTCATTAATAGAAATGTCAAAGTCTTTCCAACTCTAACTCTTCTCGTGATTTCTGGCATCTAGCCAATAATATCTCTAACAATTTTATTTCTTCATCTTTCCCTCCTTTACTTCAATCAGATGGCCCCACAGCTGTCTCTTCTTTCTCTAAAGCTGAACTCTTCGCTCAAACCTATGCTATCAACTCTACTTTGGATGATACTGAGCTTATTCCTCCTACTCCTCCACCCTCTGACTACTTCATCCCTAAAATTAAAATTCTTTATCATGACGTTTTCCAGGCCCTCTCTGGCCTTGATTCTCGCAAGGCTTACGGTCCGGATGGAGTCCCTCCTGTTGTTCTCAAAAACTTTGCTTCCGAACTCGCTCACTGCCTGGTCAAACTCTTTCGTCTGTGTCTCTCTACTTCTACCTATCCTTCTTGCTGGAAGTTTGCTCACATTCAACCTGTCCCTAAAAAAGGTGACCGCTCCAATCCTTCTAACTACCGCCTTATAGCTTTGATTTCCTGCCTTTCTAAAGCCTTTGAGTCTGTCCTTAACAGGAAGATAATGAGGCATCTATCAGCTCACAACCTTCTCTCTGATTGCCAGTATGGTTTCCGTAAAGGCCGATCTACTGGTGATCTTCTTGCTTTCCTAACTGAATCTTGGTCATCCTCTTTTAGGGACTTCGGTGAAACCTTTGCTGTCGGCCTTGACATATCGAAAGCCTTCGATAGAGTCTGGCATAAATCTTTAATTTCTAAAATACCCTCCTACGGATTCTATCCTTCTCTCTGTACCTTCATCTCCAGATTTCTTTCCGACCGGTCTATTGCTGCTGTAGTGGACGGTCACTGTTCTTCTCCTAAGACTATCAACAGTGGTGTTCCTCAGGGTTCTCTCCTATCACCCACTCTCTTTCTATTATTCATCAATGATCTCCTAAATCTGACTCAATGCCCTATCCACTCCTATGCTAATGACACCACCCTGCATTTTTCAACGTCGTACAACCGACGCCCAACCCAACAAGAATTAAATGATTCAAGGCGAGATGCTATAGGACGCTTAACTTCTGATCTTTCACTAGTTTTTGATTGGGGCAGAGCAAACCTTGTTTTGTTCAATGCCTCAAAAACTCAATTTCTACAACTATCTACTCGACATAACCTTCCAGATAACTATCCCCTCTTCTTCAACGACACTCAACTTCCCCTCTCCTCCACATTAAACACACTCGGTCTATCCTTTACTAAAAATCTAAACTGGCAATTTTATATCTCTACTCTTGCTAAATCAGCTTCCAAAAAGTTAACTGTCCTATGGCGTCTGCGTTCATTTTTCTCTCCCTTTCAGCTGCTTGCTCTGTATAGGGGCCTTATCCGCCCATGTATGGAGTATGGCTCTCATATCTAGGGAGGCTCAACTCATACAGCTCTTTTAAACAGGGTGGAGTCCAAAGCTTTTCGCCTCATCAACTCTTCTCCTCTAACTGACCGTCTTGATTCTTTAAGTCACCGCCGCAATGCTGCATCTTTATCTATCTTTTACCGCTATTTTCATGCTGACTGCTCTTCTGAACTTGCTAACTGCATGCCTCCCCCCTCCCGTGGTCTCGCTGCACAAGACTTTCTACTTCTTCTCATCCTTATTCTGTCCATCTACCTAATGCAAGAGTTAACCAGTATCTTCATTCTTTCATCCCTTACACTGGTAAACTCTGGAACTCTCTTCCTTTGTCTGTTTTTCCACCTGCCTATGACTTAAACTCTTTCAAAAGAGGAGTGTCAAGACATCTCTTATACTAAATTGAACTGCCCCCCATATTTTATTTCTCCTATTATCTTCTTAACAGGGTTTGGTGACAAGCGGGATTTTTTTTTATACTTAATTTTTTTTCCCCTTAGCCGGTACCCTTTTAATGTAAACAGTGATGTAGCTGCGACCACAGGCCACCTACACTCCCGAGTTACGACATCGCTCTCCACTGCATTCAGAAGGGGGGATAGTCGATATCGTAACCTCGGTATAGCTGCGATCTTCCAATACGTCACGATTGTCATCACGAGGCGTGACGTCATTGCCAGCCAATGACAACATTGTTTACAAAACAAAGCAGCCAATCGCAGGGCACCCACATTATCAGTGTTAACAAACAAACAGAGAGAAATGGCTTGCCCTCAACCTTCAAAGAAAGTTAGGTGCCCTAATTTCACCGAAGCAGAGATGCTCACGCTTATTGAGGAGGTGAAAAAGCGTGAGCATGTCATATTATCCAAGTTGGATAATACAGTGACTGCTTGTTCAAAAAAATTTGCGTGGAAAGAGGTGACGAGCTGCGTGAATGCTGTGAGCACAACAATACGCAAACCAGACGAGGTCAAAACCAAATATAAAGACTTATAGTTTTTGGTGAAGAAGAAAGCAGGCCAACTATATAAGGAAAGACATCAAACAGGTAAGAATAGAATGTTTCCACTTTATGATATACTTATGTCACACATATCTTGCACTAACGTTCAACCCTGTTGGGATATTGTGTTAATATCAACACAACGAGGTATGTTTATAGGTAAAATAACGGTAAATCTTACTAATAGCATCTTCTCAAGAATCACCAAAGTATTCACATAGGTGATGAGGTACGTAGTGTAGAACACGTTAATTGTGATTTTATTTGGGGTTATAACCTATTTTTTCATAATTATGTTAGGTTAGGAAGGGCATACAGCAAGTGATTGATTAAGAAGTTTAAGAGAAAAACTATAAACAAATTTGTGTTGTAAATTAGATTACATTTTAAAAAGAAATGTTGCTTTGTTACCACATTATTTATAACAAATTCATATATTGGAATGTTTCCCACAGGTGGTGGGATTCCTGCTGTCCCAACACAGTTCACAGAAGTGGAGCAAGCAATGCTCTACTTCTTGTCACCCACAGCATTTGCAGGCCTGCCAATTGCTGACAGTCAGGACTATAATTAGTAAGTCGGTGTAGAACTTTCTAATAATCATACTATACACCTCAGTTGCTTGTAAATTTTTTATGCATATTGAAACATAAATATTTTGTACATAAATATATGAGTGGTTTATTTTGTACATAAATATATGAATGGTTTATGTAACACTACAGTGTTTATAGTTATATGCAAACGTGTATGTAGATTTCTATTATGTATTTTGTTTACAATGTCATTTCTTCTTTTTCCCAATAGATCTCAGTAGTGGTGCCGAAGCAGGCCTCGGCACTACTGCCGAAGCACATTGCCTTCCCTCTACGAGTGCTGTCACCAGTGACAGCATCATACTTGTTCATGAAGGGACCGAACAATTAATACAAGTTCAAAGGTATTGGGAATATCATTTTTGTACTAACATTTTCTGTTGCATATAAATTCATACAATATATGAAGTGCTTACAGATACGGCAGCCGTACTCCATTGTCATCCACTATTGGTACGGCATGTGTCGGCGTCACCCACCCTGCTCGCATTAAATTTGACGTTTTCATCGTACGAAGAATTTCTAAAACACTTACAAAGCTATCAACAGAATAATCAGCTATTCCTACGACCTGTGAATTATTATTGTTCTGGTAAAACATCTGTCAAGTTATGTTAGGTCAATTATGTAATGTTAGGTTTAGTTAGGTAAGGTTTGGTTCAGTTATATAAGCATTTTATATTTTATTACCCAAAAGTTAAGTACTTTATCTATAAGTGAGGACTATGAGATTACGGCTTACGTTGTTAGGTTATGGTTAGATTAAGATAGGTATGTTTTGTTTAAGTTATATAAGCATTTTACATCTTATTACCCAAAAGTTTGGCACATGCCGTATTTATAACAAAAAAATATGAAGATATGGCTACCGTATCTGTAACCTGTGCCTCCAATATATGGACATACATACATCTGGTTTCAAAGCCATGTAAAACAGTAAAATTTGCTTGGATTGAAACAGTCATCTTTAAACAAATTATACTAAGGATATAATAATGTTTTCCAACAGTGTAGCTGCAAGGCACATACCCCTTGCCTCATCCTCACTACCATCAACCCGTCCACCATCCCGACCTAGAACTCTAGCCAGCCGACCGAGAACTCCAGCTGGTATGTGTATGTTTACATATATTTACATACACACACACACACACACACACACACACACACACACACACACACACACACACACACACACACACACACACAGGTATATATATATATATATATATATATATATATATATATATATATATATATATATATATATATATATATATATAATTTTTTTCTTCTAATTACTGAATCCGAATTTAAACAACTTATATGACAGATTATTAGTACTGTCAAAATTTAACAAATGGATTTTGTATTCATTTTATGTTATGGAGATGACTACCACCTGGTGCCGGATGTTCTCCAAATGCAAGAGCAGCATCGGGACCTCTTATCCAATCTACACCTTTTCACCCTCAATTAAAAAAGTTGATCTTCAAATTAAAAAAACCTTTAGTTCAAATTCAAAAACTGATTTTCAAATAAAAAAAAAAAACTTCAAATTAAAAAAACAGAACTTCAAATTTAAAAAACTGAACTTCAAATAAAAAAAACAACTTCAAATTAAAAAAAACTGAACTTCAAATAAAAAAAAAAAGAACTTCAAATTAAAAAAAATGAACTTCAAATTTAAAAAGTTGAACTTCAAATTTTAAAAAACTGAACTTCAAATAAAAAAAACTGATCTTCAAATAAAAAAATCTGAGCTTCAAATAAAAAAAAAAAACTTCAAATTAAAAAAACTGAACTCAAATAAAAAAAAAACTGAACTTCAAATATATAAAACTGAACTTCAAATAAAAAAAACAACTTCAAATTAAAAAAACTGAATTTCAAATTTAAAAAAAATGAACTTCAAATTAAAAAAACTGAACTTCAAATTAAAAAAGTTGAACTTCAAATAAAAAAAAACTGAACTTCAAATAAAAAACTGATCTTCAAATAAAAAAATCTGAGCTTCAAATAAAAAAACTGAACTTCAAATTAAAAAAACTGAACTCAAATTTAAAAAAAAACTGAACTTCAAATATATAAAACTGAACTTCAAATAAAAAAACAACTTCAAATTAAAAAAACTGAATTTCAAATAAAAAAAAAAGAACTTCAAATGAAAAAAAATGAACTTCAAATTAAAAAGTTGAACTTCAAATTTAAAAAACAACTTCAAATTAAAATAACTGAACTTCAAATAAAAAAAAAAAAAACTTTAAATTAAAAAAACAACTTCAAATAAAAAAAACTAAACTTTAAATTAAAAAAAACAACTTCAAATTAAAAAACTGAACCTCAAATTAAAAAGAATTAAGTTCAAATTAAATAAACCTTAACTTTAAATGAAAACCCCCCAGAAAAAACGGGAGTGAAACAAATAACTTCAATTAAAAACTAATGCGAAGTGATACACACACACACACACACACACACACACACACACACACACACACATACACACACACACACACACACGCACACACACACACACACACATATATATATATATATATATATATATATATATATATATATATATATATATATATATATATATATATATATATATATATATTGTTACGGTCACACCGCAGGACACGGTTCTTATGCCCTAGTGCCGGGTGTCTGCTTAGGCACAACCCAGTCACAGTCACGTTACGGGTGTGTACGAACTGTAGTGCTGATGCTTAAACGTCCTTTTAACCCACCAAAAGACAAGGAAAATCGACTGTCACTTAGGAGTAGTCACTCCGAGGGCCACTCGTCAGCGGCTGGACAAAAGGCTAGAAACAGGGTTAAATAACCTCTGCACCCTTTAGCCAAACACAGCACCTACAGCCACCTCGTTAACGTACAGAGATCGCCAATTCTTTTTACCCTCCAAAGGACAAGGAATATTACAGTGCATAGACAAGGAGCTATTGCCCCGCCAGAATACCGCCTACAAGGTGTCTTTCCACCCACTCCTGGCTGAACAATTTCTCCTCTCGACTCACTAACACCCTGCAGAGCAGCCCCCTGCTACAGGACATGAGATACCTCTTCGCTTAGCGTTATCAAATAAGAGACCCCAGATAATGGGCTCTTAAAAACAACGAAGACAACGCTGAAACCACTTCCCAAGACTCAAAACCCTGACAATATCCAGATCCTTCTTACGAGATCTCTCTGGAACTGCAAACCTTAGGTGGAGTCACCCAGCACGATGTTTATAATACAGCCAAACACTCTCGTCACAGTTCTGGCTTTCAGTAACCTATTTCTCTAGGCAGGGCCTTACTGCCAGCTACACAAATATACCACTTAACCATACAGGCCAGTCTTAAACCCACTCCCTTTAAGTATGAGAAGGTTACAGACGAAATGGTGCTAATTTGGGAGCTCAGAGCGTGAGAGGTGATCTCTGTGGCACCTCGCAGGTAACTAACTTCACGCGCATAAAACACCCTCCACTCGCTCTCCTCCTCAGAGAGTTGCCAAATCGCACAATCAGCGCGGCCTCTTCCCACACCGCACCGTCTCTCGCTATAGCCTAGCGAGAAAAGAACTTTCGTTCACAAAATTCATTACAGACCACAGAGACGACCTGGAACAATACTAAACAGCTGCAGTAAAAAATAGGCTACAAGGCAGGCCACCTTGTAATACAAAGAAGAAAGAAGGAAAGACGTGAAAATTAGAGAAAGAACAACGAAAAAGTTAAAATAAACACAAGAAAGCGGGACACTCCTAATCATCGTACCTCGGGCACCTCGCCGCCCCCGTCCGTCTCTCTCTCGTCACATAGGCTTCCCGCGCTTCCTCCTTTCCGCCTCGGCTGGCCACGTGATCTTCCACTCCAGCCACGTGGTTCCTCTACACAAAAGGCGGAACCCTCCAAGCCTCGCCGTCTTGCCTCTATAACTGACGCAACTCTCGCGGGTGGGTCCCGCAACAATATATATATATATATATATATATATATATATATATATATATATATATATATATATATATATATATATATATATATATATATATATATGCACACACATTTATCATTGAACACTGAATATGATAGCTACTCACAAGTCAACTGATTTTTTGTTAGAAAGTTTTGAAAGCTTCTCGCAAGTCAGTTAGTCAGTTGCTGTAATTCAGCTTTTGAAAGTTTATAATACTTCCTCCCCTTAAAAAAATTGTAGTGTTAAAGAAAACGGAGATGCACAGCGTATTGAGCGTAGTCATGGCGCAAACTTCACTAGGGATGGCGTTACTTGACTCAGCCCATGTCGTATTCTTCTCCTGAAGCAGGTCAAATTATATTATATGACCCCTCTTTATTGGGTTCTCTATCAGCTGTATAATATCAGTTATAAATGAGAAATAATGAGTTTAATGATAATGTGCTTTTAGTCAATTTGTTGGCATCGGCCGCCCAAGTTTGCAGTAAAAGTTTGTCTTCAGAAGCAAGCTGCTTCGATTGTTAAATTATATATATATATATATATATATATATATATATATATATATATATATATATATATATATATATATATATAAATATATATATATATATATATATATATATATATATATATATATATATATATATATATATATATATATATATATATATATATATATATATATATATATATATATATATATATATATATATATGTTACGTTTTTTTTTTTTTTTTTTGCAAAATCGGTGCTTTTGCAAAATTCCCGGTCATTTTGCAAATATACCAAAATCGTGGTATGTTTGAAAAATCACCTTAATTGTCTGGTTACTTTGCAAAAAAACACAAAAAGGATATTTTGCAAAAATGTCTGGTTATTTTTGAAAAAAAACACGATAACCGGGTGTTTTGCAAAGTCCCCCATAATTTAGTATGTCAGCTTTCAAAATAACAAAATATATAACCACAGCAATTGGCTGGTGTAACTGATTTGGTTAGGTTAGGTTAGGTTAACCTAACCTAACCTAACCTAACCTTACCTAACCTAACCTAACCTAACCTAACCTAACCTATAACACCTACACCTAACCAGCTACATCAGCCAATTGCTGTGGTTATATTTTTTGTTATTAGGAAACTGATATGCTAAATTATGGGGGACTTTGCAAAACACCCGGTTATCATGTTTTTTTGCAAAGTAACCAGACATTTTAGCAAAATATCCTTTTTGTGTGTTTTTTGCAAAGTAACCAAACAATCAAGGTGATTTTGCAAACCTACCACGATTTTGATATATTTGCAAAATGACTGGAAATTTTGCAAAAGCACCGATTTCGCAAAAAAAACGTAACATATATATATATATATATATATATATATATATATATATATATATATATATATATATATATATATATATATATATATATAAGCAGTTTGGGACATAATGTCGTAAATACCAGAAAACATATGTAGTTACTAAGGGATTTAAATTATGAATCTTCTAAACAAGTGTAGCGAATGAAAATAGCAAAATAAAAGGGTAGCCTACTGGCGCCAGACTTTAGTGGCCGTTTAGTTTTTCATGTAGCCTATTGAGTGGAATAAAGACAAAAGTGATTACATGTTTCCTTGTAAATACGACATTATATCTGAAACTGCGTTAAACTATTGCAAAAGTAACATATGAAGTAGCGTGCATCCAAAACACAACCGCACATTAGTTAATTAATCTTATTACTCGTTCTCATTGGTAACTGACAATATTCATTTGCATGAGAAAGTTTAGGCAACAGATAAACTTTAACTGACATCACGCATTTTCGCCTAGCAAAAAAAAAAAAAAATTACCATAGGCTGTTATTTTTAAGTATTTTGTGCCACCATTGGGTTTCTAAGCCATGGAAATATATTTATAATGTCCTTAACTGTTTTGCTATCTCTAATCTCTACCAGATGTGATGAAAAATAGCTTTTTAGTGACGGCCATCTTGAATTTAAAGATGGTCGCCACTTATTCATGAGCATTTCTAGTAACACTTGATTCCTTGGCTCTATAGATGTAGGTATAGGCACTTAAACCATCTCGATATCTGTTCTAATTATGAAGATATTCAACAAAACAGATCCGCCATGGCGGCCATTTTGAATGCAAGATGGCGGCCACACAGAGCACATTTTGGGGTGGCCCCTGGACTAAAAACTTTGTATTGTAGTATTCTAACTGTGTGCCAAGTTTCATGCTTTTAAGAGTGAAGGCCTAATATATCAGCTAACCCGTCCCACTAACACCCTCGCAAAGCGGGGAGCACGAGACCCAGCGGTGAGCCTTGACCCAAAGGCACCCAAAGGCAGCTACAAGGCAAGACCAAACACCAAGTAGAGACAAGAACCCACCAACAGGAGAGCACGGAGCGTCAGCGTTTGGTGGCTGGGAGAAGTGACCGAAGGAATACCTAACGATCTATCAATAATAGTTTAATTGTTGTGAAAGGGTTTCCATATGTTGACAGAATGATGAGCAGCTCCACATTTCAGATTTTCAAGGCTTTCTGTCACTTGGTATATTTCAATCCATCGCTGAACTGTTCACTTATTAATGTTAAGTATTCGTGATAACTACCACGGTGGAAACCGAAAGCCAAAGCCATGATGAAATGTCGCTTGGTGACAGTACTCTCACTCCATACTGTAGTGCGGCGACGGTTAAGCAACCCGCCCGATGACGTCATCGTCAAGCCAGAATCAAGTACAGATACTATATCAACATTATGGATCAAGAATATTTCAACAATTTATACATATCTTTTAAAGTTCGATATTTCTAGAAATCTAAGATCATCATGAATACATTGTTTTATTTTTGTATAAAAAGTTCATTGTCTTAGACGGAATTCCTTTTGAACAATGCATGTCAAAATATTTCGACAAGTCTTCATGAAACATCATAATAGATGATTGTTTACCAATAAGTAGATTATTATTTCAAGTAATTTATTTCTATAGTTTAATAAATGAATAATTCGACATAATAGCAACACTACTGACATTATAGTCCTCCTGCACGTGACGTCACACCCAGATCCAAAATGTAAACAGCTGCCATCTTGGTGGGCAAGCCGACTCCAGTATTGACGGTACAGTTATAAGCAAACACCGTAAGATTTACATAAAATTGACCATTTTCAACCATGGTAAATAGCTGCTGTGCAACAAATGTCACACCAGATATGGGGGGCTATGGGGAGACATTTTTACAAGCAAACCTACCCAACCTATCCTACTACCACTTACTCCTACAAACACTCACACTTTCCATGCATAATACCACACTAGAACAGGCTTCCTCATATTATTGTATAGAACTGCACCGTAGATTCGTTCACATGAATACACAATCATTGATCACCCTAACACAACGCCTAAACACATACACACATACACACACACACACACACACACAGACACACACACATACACACACACACACACACACACACACACACACACACACACACACACACACACACACACACACACACACACACAAACACTTCCCTTTCTTGCACACTCGGAGCTTAATATTAATAACGTGGCTAACTTAATGCTAACTTTCAAATTAATTGAATTTTTTTTCTTTTAATTAAATTTTCAATATCAACCCTATTTTTTTTACGGTAGAGTTTGATGTGATTTAAATTAATTTGAAAGTTATTCCCGTCGCAAATCATAAGTGTCTATATACGCGACCATAATGCAAATAACTATTCACTATGACAGTGTTTATATACACGACCATAATGCAAATAACTATTCACTATGACAGTGTCTATATACACGACCATAATGCAAATTATTCACTATGACAGTATCTATATACACGATTGTAATGCAAATAACTATTCACTATGACAGCGACTGTGGTCGGCTTGCCCACCAAGATGGCGGCTATTGACATCCTGGCTCGTGGTCGTGATGTCACTGCAGGAAATCTATATAAGGATATTTAATTTGACTTCGTCGAGTTTCTATATTCCAATTTCTGACCGAAAAAACAATCTAAGGGGCGATACCACTTCCCAGGGAAACTGTACATATATATTGTTCTTACTAGTCAGTTGGAAAAGAAAAACGTTCTGTGGATTTACTTTTAGGACTGGCACTTGTCTTGAAGAATGTGAAATGTTTTGTTTAGCAACATCACAGCTGTCTTCTCTGCCAGAAAGTTGGATGCATAGGAGAAAGTGAAAACATATCTTCCATTAAACGATTGGTAGGTTAAAAAACTCAAATTGTGGGTATTATGAACGAATATATAGACATTTCCACCAATTACTTGGACAATGTTACTGGAGTCTGACACTATTAACGGTATAGATGAAATAGCGTAGTCAAATTTCAGTGATGGTGGTCCACAGATGGGTTGGCTGTCTTTGGCAGCCATTCTCTGTGCCGCCAACTGATGTATGATTTCTTTGGAGTCGATATATTTTTTTTTCTCCCCTTCAATGTTTCTTGCCAAGTCCCATAAACTACATCGTTGTGTAATGTTGGTTTCTATGAACATCTTGATAGTGGCAGCGAATAGGCCATGGACGGTAAGGCTTCTCTTGGCCAGGTAGCGACGCAGGTCAGTAAGCATGTTGACACAGAAGGTTACCGTGTCCTCCTGCACCCCAGACTCTTGAAGCAGATTTATCGTAGCGGTTTGATGAGCAGCCATGAGAGCAGTGTGCAATGTTACACCTTCCCGGTTACAAGCATCTTTAATAGTCGCCATAACATAAGGCTCAACGTTCTTGAACAAGAAGTTGGTGGAGGGGTTCTGGCCGCCTGGTGGGGGAAAACCCTTCAGAATAACAGGTGTGTGAAGGCTTTCTTCTGGCATTATGTTTTGACTACTGTTTGAAAGTATCTCCTTCTCAAGTGCGTTTATTTCTGCGTTCGACACAAATTCTCCTTGCTTGACGGAATCATCAATTAACCTATCATCTAATACTTGATTTAGTGTTCTGATGAAAACATGAAAAATGTGATAGGCCGTAAATCCATCAAAAAGAGCATGATGAAATATTAGCAATATAGTATAACGGTATGGGTGAGTGTCACTGCGGCGAGGAGGGGCACCAGGATCATTCTGGGCCTCAGGGATGATAGTAAAACCGTGAAGAGATGTTATTTCTTCTTCCATTCCATACCAAGTAAATGTTTCCTTGACAACTTGTTTCACATTGTTAGTCCTCGGAGGAAGTATCTGCAAAATCAAAACACTTTCAGCTGTATTTTAGATTGAATTACATCAGAGTATCATGTCCACCGCCTTTGTACACTTATTATCATATGTATGATTATTGCTGTCGCCATTGCATTGGCATTTATTAAAATGAAATGCAGAAATTGTCTGAATATTAACAACAACAGCCCTGTTTCTAAAACAACCATCAATATATGATATATCAGATATACAATGCATAAACATATATGAACATAAGAAAATAAGCAGGCTACAAGAGGCCTTTGCAACTAACACTTACCATCTATTTTCTTCATCCATAGATATGTCTAACCTTATCTTAAAAATATCTACTGTCCTTGCATTTACCACATACTTACTATGTTTGTTTCACTCCTCTACTAGCCATTAGTGAACCAATTTTTATCGATCTCCTTCCTGAATCTAAACTTGTCTAGCTTGAAACCATTTGTTCGTTTTCTTACTTTCTCCTCGACTAAGAGAGCTTTATTTATGTCCCACTTGTTGAAACCCTTGACCCATTTAAACACTTCTATCAGATCTCCCCTTACCTTATCCTACGTCTTTCTAAAGAGTGTAAATGAGGCGTTTTAATAAATCCTTGTAAGTTAAGTTCCTTATCCCCTGAATCATTTTGGTCATTATTTTTTGTACTGCTTCTAGCTTGTCAATATTCATTCTATAGTACGGAGACCAGAACTGCACAGCATAATCTAAATGAGGCCTAACTAACGCTAAGTAAAGTTTTAGTATTACATCAGTAAGCCGTACAACCCCGCTAGGACAGGTATGGAACACAGTCCATGTCCTTAGCGGGAAAAAAACAACCACTCCGATAACCACACTCATCACCAACGGGGATGTTACAGACACCCCCCCAGCTATTGCCAACACCTTAGCCCGGCAATTTGAACAGGCGAGTAGCTCCGCCTCGTTCCACCCTGCCTTCCTTCCCCGGAAGGAGGCAGCAGAACAAACAGTCCCAAACTTTGCCACAGGAGGCGTAAACACTGATTACAACTCAGAGTTTACGCCGGATGAACTCCTCCTTGCCCTGAAATCCTGTAAAGGCTCCAGTCCTGGTCCAGATCAAATATCATACAGCATGCTCCAACATCTCGGCCCTAGTTCACTTTCTAAATTACTCTCCCTTTATAATAGAATCTGGACCACTCACACCTTCCCCCAATCTTGGCACTTTGCTCACGTTATCCCAATACCCAAAAAGACTGGTCGCCTTACGGACCCCAGTGCGTTTCGCCCTATTGCGCTCACGAGCTGTCTCTGTAAGGTCATGGAACGCATGATTAACAAAAGGCTATTTTTTGTTTTAGAAGCAAAAGGTGTGTTAAGTGGTCAACAATCGGGTTTTCGTAAATACCGAAGCACGATGGACCATTTAATGCACCTGGAGCATTGCATTTCAGAGGCTTTCGCCAAAAAAGAATTCATGATAGGAGTGTTCTTGGACATTCACAAAGCCTTCGACATGACATGGCGACACGGTATCCTCATGAAACTCCATGCTCACGGTTTAAGAGGTAACTTGCCCATTTTTGTTTATAATTTCTTACAGGACAGAACTTTCTCTGTCAAGCTTCCCGGTAACGTATTCTCGGACATTTATGTCCAGGAAAATGGGGTGCCACAGGGTAGTGTGTACCCATGTTAGGCAGGTAGTATTACTTATATTTTTATTCCTATATATCTCATGTATTATGCAATTAATATTATTATAATTGTTGAGGTATATATGTAGTAGGTTCTCGAATGTCTTGTGACGGCGAACGTTCGGAAGCAGCCTCCTGGTGTCTGGCCGTCATCCGGTCAGAGACATGCTGCTGACCGCAGCGTCTAGAAGGTGTTTTTGTGATGTGAGGCGCTATGCTGTCGCCTAAAGAAAAGCGGTTGACATCAGCTTTTGAGGGGTGTCGGCGAAGATACCTCATCCCCGAGCTTGGCCGGTCTCTGCAGACCTACCCGCGCAGCTACACCTACAAGTCACGGACCTCGGAGTGCTCTACTCTCACCGTACATCCGAGGTCCGGACTGACCGTTATTACTGACATTTCTGTGTTATTAAGAGTGCCCTACAAACTGTCGCTGAAGTTATATATATTGCACAAATCTCACCTTATACCCAAGTGTGGAGATATAGTGCCACAGTGACTCTTGTGATATACTTTAATATATGTGCATAACCCTGCTTGAGTAGAATACAAATACAAGCAGTGAGATTTATTCAATGTACCAGTGTACTGATCATCTTATACTGTAAATAAAACTGTATAAAGTACACGTATTTGGCTAAACCGCTCGGGCCATTATGGTAACATTATGGTGAACAGCGTTTGAGATACGAAATACCAGTTGCACTCATAACACGAACATTTTTGGGAAACGGATTGAACGATCTCTACAGAGAAACGAAGGAGTGAGATGGTAGTGGAAAGAAGCGTCGACGAGATGTTTATGACCAGGTCAGCGCTTCGTCAGACATCCCGCTGAACTTTGACACCGCTCGCCACTACCCTCAAGTATTCTCACACCTACTAGCACCCCATAACTCTCTGTGAGGAAGCTAGCGTTTCCCCCATGTCAAGACAACGGTGAATCTGTTGGTGGCTGAAGAAGAGGACGAGGAAGATTTCTACTGGGTGACAACAACAGACTCACCCCCACTTCCCCGCTTTACTTCCCGCGGGACACAAGAAGAAGAAGAAGACGAGGTAACCTTTCACCCCGGCTAACTCAACGAAGGGTGTGGCCTTACCCCCACCCAACTACAACAGCTGACCAACCGAGGGACACGAGAGGGCGAGGAAGACAAGTTTCCTGGCCTGAAAGGACGCGGCGACTTCAATCAATTTACCGTCGCATATTAATTATTTAGGTGAGATACACATGCATTTAGCTAAAATACTACCATTACACATTATTAAAACAATAACACTTGCATACACTTAAGTGGTTAAAGCAGTGATTTATTATTATTGTTGCTCATATATATTTTGCTGGAAAAAAAAATAGCAGTATATTGAGTCTAGTGGATTATTTGGTGTATATTTATATGTGTATACTTTTCACCATCCTCTCATTTCTTCTTGATTAATTAACGGTCTCATTTTATTACTAATAATAAAATTTAAGTGTTGTTCATTCTCTTATTATTATTATTATTATTATTATAAATAAAGCAACGTGAAGCATCGTGAACTCTGAGAAATTATTTAAACAACGTTACACTACCGTTACTATATCGCTTCTAATTAAGTAATTAGTGAATTTAATTTTTTTTAATCACTTTTAATTAATTAATTATTAGTAAATCGATGTCGAAAGACAATTTAACGAAGTTAGTGAAAGAATTTGATCATATTTGCACTGCTGAAGGTGATAGTTTTGAGGAAGCAGGTGCGTCTGCTGGGACTGAATTTAGTGATAATATACACACGCTTAGAAGTGGAACACCATATCCACGTCTTCCCGCAGATACTAATTTATTTGCCTGTACTAACCCAACACCCACCAGCATGACAACTAACCCTAATATTGGTACTGGAGGTAACAAAACCCCTCGCACTCCCTCACCACCGCCTGTTGCCGGTCCGTCGTCTGCGACGGGGGAAGCTCAGCGAGCCTCCGCAAGGCACCCGGGTTAGAAGTAACGAGAAATCGTGGACAGAAAGGAACCGACGACGGGGTTGATATTAATGCTCTTCGCTCATCAATAATAGCGGCTTGCACCTCGCTGATGCTATGGTTCTTCCTGTCAAAATAGGTTCTGTAAGGGCATCTTTGCTGTCGACACCGGCGTTTCAGTTAATGTGCTCTCCGCTGCATCATACTCGGAGTTAAAACGCGCGTAGCGTGGTAGCCGATGGCCCCTCAGACCACCGATTACCAATTACAGCCTGATCTTAATTGTGTAAAGTTTTGGGGTAAAACCTTGAAGGCGATGGAGACACCCAGACGTTTAATTTCTTCAAACCATACGGACTCGAAAAAGTTTTACCGACACACAGGAAATCAGTGTGATTCATAACGCCCAGAAAAAGGGGATAGAATCTGGATCGTACCAGGCTACTTCAACTTGCAATGAAAACCATCAAACGAATTGTTTTGAGGAGTGGAAGGAAATTAATGCCACTGTAGTAGGGACTCATAAAATACCTAGTCGTGCGGCAGCCCACATACCAGTATCGGTTCTTAATGCCAAGGTTGGAAATGATATATGCCTAGAAGGCCCCAGCTTAGTAAACAAACTAGCTGTGGAACCAACTTTAAATACAGTAAGAGAGGGAAGCACCACCTCTGCTTTTGTGGTTAATTCTACTGATGGTCCTATAACTTTAAAACAAGGAGTACTCTTAACCAAAGCGTTAGTTTATGACAGACAGGTGGATCCAAATCCACTTGATTTAAGTCTACGTAGTAGTGTTGCCTCAGTTAACTCGTGTCAAACTGAGAAGACAAAACATTCAACAACGTTTCATTCATTGGTAAGGGTTAATGATTATCCGGAGTTAGGGAGTTCATTGATAGATTTATTACAACGCTATCGTGACGTCATTGCATTACCCGGTGAACCTCTAGGATCAACCGATAGGGCGGAACACATTATTAAATTAAAACCCCATACTCAACCCATTTATATACCCGCTTATCGACTGCCACATAGTCAACGGGAAGTGGTTGACAAACAAGTAACGGAGATACTGGAACAAGGAGTAATTACACCATCAAGGTCACCGTGGAACAGTCCACTATTCCTTGTCCCTAAAAAGGACGGTAAATTTAGACCAGTTATTGATTTCCGACAGGTAAACAAGGTCACAGAGGACGATCGTTATCCTCTACCCGTACTTAAGGACTTACTTATGTCCATAGGAAAGGGAAATAAATTTTTTTAGCAGCCTTGACCTATTAAGTGGTTACTGGCAAATACCTATGTCACCTGAGTCGCGGAAGGTCACCGCCTTTAGTACACCTAGCGGTCATTTTGAATTCTCCGTAATGCCGTTTGGCTTAAAAACGGCGCCGATCACGTTTCAGAGGTTCATATCAACTCTGTTTGCTTCTATGATTGGTAAAAATATGTACGCCTACCTTGATGACATTATTGTCTTCAGTAGAGATGCTAAATCTCATTTTGCTAACTTAGAGTCAGTATTATTAAAATTCCGTGAAGCTGGTCTCAAAGCGAAATTATCCAAGTGTGATTTTTTACAAAAGTCCATCACCTTTCTTGGCCACTTAGTTAATGAAGATGGAATACACACTATGGATGACAAGGTAAAGGCCATACAAAACTTTCCTCTACCGCGAAATGTAGACAATGAAAGATCCTTCTTAGGATTATGCGGATATTATAGGTCATTCGTCAAAGGTTTTTCCAGTATAGCATCGCCCTCAAATAAACTTTTGAAAAAGGACGTGCCGTTTCATTGGGGTGCTGGTCAAGAAGAAAGTTTCTGTAACCTTAAGTTTGCTCTGACCCACGCACCTATTCTCGCGTTCCCTGACTACGCTAAACCGTTTATATTATTCACGGATGCAAGTGCGTTAGGTCTTGGTGCTGTTTTAATGCAAACCGACGAACGAGGGAAGAATAGTGCTATTGCTTACGCGAGCAGAACCCTAAATTCTGCGGAGTCTAACTACTCCGTGACTCACCAAGAGATACTCGCGGTAGTATGGGCACTCAAAACATTCCGTGATATAATCCTAGGTTACCATATCACGTGTTATACTGATCACGCGGCGGTCACCGAGCTTTTCAAGGGTCGCAACCTTACCGGTAGACTCGCGCGATGGTATTTAACAATACAGGAATTCCATCCTGAATTCAAATACTTGCCAGGTCGAGCCAATAAAGTGGCTGATGCGTTGTCAAGAAATATCTCTATTGGTGCTGTCGATCAAGCCACTAAACCGCTTGATAATTTTACTATGCAGGCTCTCGCTGAAGCTCAACGTCAACATAATGTATGGAGCAAGGTTGTGTATCATCTTGAATCCGGTGATGATGTTAAATTGCCTGAGCTACATATACCTCTTTCTCAGCTTTTACTCAATACGGATGGTGTTCTTTGCCGTCATTGGCCGAACAAGAAAAAACCGGTAACACAGTTAGTAATACCCGAGGTGTATGTACCGACAGTACTATATCAACTTCATAACACAGCAGTTGCCGGACATAAGGGGAAAGATCGTACCTTACGCGCTGCACGCTATCAATACTACTGGCCAACCATGAAAATGGATGTGGACGCACATGTGGATCAGTGTATTGAGTGTGCACGGAATAAGGGAACGGTGCCTAAACAAGCACCGATTTTTCAATATCCGCCACCCAATCAACCTTGGGATGTCGTTGGCATAGATTTACTGCAACTTCCATTTAGTCGTCAAGGGTCCAAGTATCGTCTCGTATGTGTCGACCATTTCTCACGATACATCGTTTTGGCTCCCTTGAAGGACAAAACAGCTGGCGCTGTTGCTCATGCACTCATTAGTAAAGTGTTTCTTGTTCATTCTACTCCAAGGACTATTCTTTCTGACAATGGTAAGGAGTTTAGAAATGCATTGCTGAGCGAAATATGTAGTCAATATACCATAAAACAAACTTTCATTACAGCCTATCATCCAGCCAGCAATGGTCTTGTAGAGCGCGCTAACAAGAAAATTTTAGAAGTATTGCGGCCAGTGGTGGGTGGTTTGTTAGAAACTTGGGAAGATTGGCTTTCACATGTAGCAGCCAGCATAAATTCAAGTAACTGTGAGTCAACGGGTCACTCGCCTCACTATATACTCTACGGAGTAGAAATGAGACTCCCGACTGATCTCATAAGTTCGCCTCAGCCTCCTGTTTATAATGTGGATGATTATGGAAAATGTCAGCTTAAAGTTTTCTCAGATATTCACCAGGAAGTACAGAGGAATTTAAAAGAATCAAAAACAGCCATGGCAGAGAAGCAACATAAAAGAGCTTCTCCTGTTGAATTGCAAGCAGGCGATACAGTAATGGTTCAAGTACCTGAAAGGTCTTCTAAACTTTCACCTAAATTTGTCGGACCGCGCCTGATTACTAAGCATATTAGTGGAAATAAGTTTGAGGTGTTAGATCCGTGGCTGCAAACGCTGGAAATTATACATAGCGATCGTCTAAAACGGACGAAGGCCAAAACTAACACAAGCATGGTAGAAACAGCTAATCTTACTAACGCTGTGTATCTTAATACTAATACCACATCTCAACCCACTAAATCTCATGGTTACAATCTACGTTCTCGCAAATAATTTCTTGCTGAATGCTATCTAATGAAGTAGTTTATTTCAATACTTTCATATTTCTGCTTGTTTCAGAGATGTATGCTGTCATCATTCTCCTGCTCGCTCTGACTTCTACTCAAGCTCGAGATCCTGCTCATCTGAAGCCAGGAGCTCTCACTGCCAACATAGGCTGAGTTTCTTCAATCCAGGATTATTTGTGGGTTCATTATCCATATACTGAGCTTAAAGCAGTACCGGGTCGTCTGCTAAACCTTACTGAGCAACTAAGTGATACTCTATTAGAATTAAACAAACACACGATTCATGATACAAAATATTCTTCCCTAATGAAGATGTTGTTGAAGGAACGTGTGGAGTTTTTAAGAGATACAGTCAAGGACGCCTTGGAAAATTATGATGGATTCCCTTCAAATACTCGTCCAAAAAGAGGTCTAATTGATGGCCTTGGCATGTTGTCTCAGATGGTGTTTGGTACGGCCATGGATAGCGATGTAAAGGATTTGCAAGAACGTTACAATACTTTAGCTGCAATGGCTATATCTAACCGTAAGGCTGTAGATCTTAACTGCAGAAACATTGCACGACTCAAGGAAGGCATGATTAAACTGGTTAATTACACTAACATCTTAGGTGCTTCTCTTAACAAAGCATTCCTTAACATAGATGTTTCCTATGCTATTGATGAGGTTCTTATGGTTCTAAATGCCCTAGAAAATTCAGTCAATACGATCATGCATGCAAATGAGCTCGTACTGAGGAATGTGGTTGACGCTTCCCGAGGTAGAGTATCCTCATCTTTATTCCCAGTTAAGGATTTATTACACACCCTAACTATAGCAGAGGAACAATATGATCTAACCCCTATTTTTGCTGGAGCGGAAATTTTACATTATTACCCACTTCTCAGTGCAATGTTAACGTCAGACGCTATTGTAGTTCATGTTCCCTTTCATTCAAAGGTTGTTTATGATATTCACCGAATAGAGTCATTCCCATTTCAAATCAACACCTCTATTCTCGCCGTTGATTTACCTGACTCTATTGTGCTGGTCAACGAGGGGCTTACTCTCTACAGTACCGGTGAATACCAAATACTTCACCAGTGTAAATCTGAGCATATAGGATTTTATTTTTGCCCTGCGTCTCTCTTTGCATTTTTACCTGTTAAAGAAGAAGGTGCGTGTGAAGTTGCTTTGATTCAAGACGATGCTTCACAGAGCTTAAACCTATGCCCGTACACTCAATTACAGCCAAAACCTTTTTACCATAAAAGTTTCATGGGCCATCATTACTTTTTCTTCATCCGTCCTACGATGGTGACAGTGATTTGCCCCTCAGGAAGGTTACATGGTCGACAAACTGGTCACTTTGCTATTCTTAAATTATGTACCTTGAATTCAGCAACAGTGTCGACTCACCCTGAGACTCTTCATAAAGGTTTTGTTTCTAAACTTTTTATGCGTATTTACACTTTAGATTTTGCTAAAGGTGTAAATATTTCTTCTATTAAGTATGTGACTAATACCATTTCTGAATTTAAATTAAATAACTTCTCAGAATTTGAATCGGCAGTCCATGCTTCCCTACCGACCTACATGAGCCCTTATGTACACTTCCCTACGGCCATCTTACCGATAGTGCTGGTGATTGTTATAATGATTCCTCTATTTTGTCTAGTGAAACGTGCTTTGACACTCTATAATATCTTAAAAGGTAGAGTTTCAAATAAAGCTGCTAGCGACCACGAATTGACACCTCCACAAGGTTAGGTACATGACTCTAGATATATAGGAACGTCGCGAGGTCGCGTCGAGTAGGTGACCGAGCGATGTACCCATGTTAGGCAGGTAGTATTACTTATATTTTTATTCCTATATATCTCATGTATTATGCAATTAATATTATTATAATTGTTGAGGTATATATGTAGTAGGTTCTCGAATGTCTTGTGACGGCGAACGTTCGGAAGCAGCCTCCTGGTGTCTGGCCGTCATCCGGTCAGAGACATGCTGCTGACCGCAGCGTCTAGAAGGTGTTTTTGTGATGTGAGGCGCTATGCTGTCGCCTAAAGAAAAGCGGTTGACATCAGCTTTTGAGGGGTGTCGGCGAAGATACCTCATCCTCGAGCTTGGCCGGTCTCTGCAGACCTACCCGCGCAGCTACACCTACAAGTCACGGACCTCGGAGTGCTCTACTCTCACCGTACATCCGAGGTCCGGACTGACCGTTATTACTGACATTTCTGTGTTATTAAGAGTGCCCTACAAACTGTCGCTGAAGTTATATATATTGCACAAATCTCACCTTATACCCAAGTGTGGAGATATAGTGCCACAGTGACTCTTGTGATATACTTTAATATATGTGCATAACCCTGCTTGAGTAGAATACAAATACAAGCAGTGAGATTTATTCAATGTACCAGTGTACTGATCATCTTATACTGTAAATAAAACTGTATAAAGTACACGTATTTGGCTAAACCGCTCGGGCCACACTATCTCACATAACACTCGTTACCACACCGGGTAACAAGTGTTCTTAGTCCTACATTATTTTGTGTTATGATTAATGATATTCTGTCATCAACTCCTGTCCCAAGAAATCTTAAATACTCGCTCTATGCTGACGACTGTGCGTTATGGCATTCGTCGCCAAATGCGCAGTTCTCGGCTGGACGGATTCAAATTGCTCTTGACTCCATCCAACAGTGGGCCTCTCTGTGGGGATTTAAGTTTTCTGTTCCAAAGTGTATCGGTGTAGTTTTCACTCAACGTAAAATTCCCGCTTTGCATATTTCTCTTCAAGGTCAGCCGATACCGTTTCAAAATTCAGTTAAGTTCTTGGGTCTGCATTTTGACAGCAGACTCAATTGGAAAACACACATAAACAATTTACTAGTTCGTTGCCATAAAAAAGTCAATGTCCAAAAATACCTATCAGGTACTTCTTGGGGAGCAGACAGAAAATCTTTATTAATGGTGTACAAGTCCTTAATTCGTTCTCACTTAGACTATGGCTCACCGGTGTATGGGTCAGCGTCGGACGCAACACTGAGGAGGCTGGATGTATTTCAGAATGCATGTCTGCGAATGTGTCTTGGAGCCCTACGGTGTACACGCGTGGGGCGTTTGGAGGTTGAGGCCAATATACCACCACTAAGTATGCGACGGGACGGCCTATTACTGGCATACGGCCTGTCAACGGCCCGGAAGACTCCACTCGGTCTCATGGCAGCTACTGTTATTAAGCAGCACCACCATCTCCACACTGGTCGACACCGTCCACTAGCTGTCCGCCTTCACACTTTATGCCAGAAGTGTGAAGTGGACCTTGACGGTGTTGACCAGCTTGTGCTACCAACAACAGCCCCTTGGGAGCCCAAAGCCAACACCATTACAAAATGGCTACCCAAGCACAAGCCTGCAATGACCGAGGTGGAGATAGGATATCACTTCCGGGCTCTCGTCGCTAGCCTCCCTCCCACGCTCCACCTGTACACTGACGGCTCCAAGTCGAATGAATGTGTGGGTGCTAGTGTTTGGTCGCGTGAATGTGCCCTCAGGTTCCGTCTACCTTCCCATACATCGGTTTTTTCCTCAGAACTTTTTGCAATTGATAAAGCCATAGATTATGCACTAAATTCAAATCATAACGTAATTGTCATTTTCACGGACTCTATGTCAGCCCTTCAGGTGATAGAGTCAGGGCGCACGGATGCCAATGAAATCCAAGGCAACATCATTAATAAGTTAAATTCACGCCGTAAGTCTTTCTCTTTGTTTTGGGTGTCTGGTCATTCGCGTATTTACGGGAATGAGCAGGCTGACATGCTGGCTAGGTCCGCTGCAGAGCTCGAGGGAGCGTGGAACCTCCGTCGCGATCTGCAGTCATGTCTCTCGGCTGCAAAATCATCAGTTTACCTCCTGTGGCAAAATCACTGGGACAACCTCCATCTTACCACAATAAAACCCATCCTAGGCGAGTGGGCTTCCTCCAACCGCCCCACAAGGCGTCAGGAGGTAGTCCTCGGACACCTCAGGATGGGCTGCACCCTACCCACCCACATGCTCCCCTACATCGCCCACGCCTTCCCACCCCAATGCATCACTTGTCACACTACCCTCTCTATCGACCACATCCTGCTTCACTGTGGGCGTTATCGGGAGGCGCGACGGTCCCTCGCAGCTTGCTGTGAGGCCCGCCGCCTTCCGATGACGCAGATCACCTTTCTGGGTGACCAGCATCCGGATGTGGTCGATAACCTGATGATTTTCCTGGCCGAGACCAACTTAATCAAAGAGTTATGACTTACTTGTATATTTCAATGTTTTTCTTTTTATTGATGACACTTTGTATATACTGCACTTTCTTTTATTATAAATATGTTTTGAATGAATGATTATGTGTCTAGCGTGGATGTTATGCACTTATCCCCAAATTTATTGTAAATACGTATTCGTACGTATCCTCCCCCATTATATGTATGTATCATTTTTGTCCCCTACTTTCCCTGACTAATGACTTTAGTTTTTGCCTTAGGTTCAGGCTCCCAAGTATGAATGTGTATGCATGATGCGTGACTGGAATTGTATGAATATATTTTTATGTACAAATATAAAATGGATAAAAAAAAAAAAATAAATAAATAAATAAATAAATAAAAATAAAACAAACAAACAAACATGTAAATAAATTAAAGGGAAAAATAAATAAATAAATAAATAAAAAATAAATAAATTGATAAACAAATTAAAAAAATATAATAAAATAAAATAAAATAATACTAAAAAAAAAAACAAGTTCAAAATTTAATTTATATGGCCTAATAGCCAATGCCATGGCTGATGGCCAAAAAAAAAAAAAAAAAAAAAAAAAAAAAAAAAAAAAAAACCTCCTGGTGATAAAACCCAGTATCCTGTTAGCTCTGTTCCTGGCACTAATACACTGCTTTCTGGGTCTCAGGTCCTGACTTAGCAACAAATACATCTGGAGATATGTATATGACGAGAAGCGGCTTAAGTAATTCTTATCTGCCTGCTGCAAATCTGGAGTTATGTATGAATAATACCGTATTTGATTTTAATAATAATGATAATTAATGATAATAATATTAATGGTTAATGATAATCATAATTATAATCATAAGGATAATAATCATACTAACAATTATAATAAAAAAAAAATAATAACAACAATAATAATGATAGTAATAATAATAGTAATAAAAATAATAATAACAATTATGATAATAATAATCATAATAATAATAAAGGTAAAAACAATAACAATAATAACAATGACAATACATAGATGATAATAACAATAATAATAATAATAATAGCAATAATAATTATAATAATAATAATTATAATTATAATAATAATAATAATGATGATAATGATAATAATAAAAATAGTTGTAATAATAATAATTATAATAATAATAATGATATTAAAAAACTAGCTTTCATTGTAAGGAGTAATTTTTCTCTTTCATCGCCATTAAGTTCCCATTTAAAGAAGTCAAATAATTTCCAGAACCCACCTTGCAGAGGCTGTCAATGCGATCGTCCTGGCAGTACCACAACCGTCCATCCCTCTTCTTGATCTTTGCTTGCAGGATGGGAAACATCCTGCAAAAATTGTCTCTTTAGTAGAGATTCATGTGTGAAACCATCAATAAGACTTATTAATCATTACGTATGGTCACTGGAAGAACAATGCAGTGCAAGCCTAAATGTAGCGCCCATTAGGTGTGGAGGGAAAACATCGTATGAAAATTATCTAGTTTGCTAGGAGATTACTAGTGTACCGCTTGAAAATGTATTATTTGTTTTAAAGATTTAATTAATATTGATATCATAAGGTGGGCGGTTAGAGGAATTTTGAAAGCTGAGGTCGTAGGCATGTCCTTGTCAAAGCCAGGGAAGTCTGGGGTGAAATTTTTGAACTGCATTCCCCAATTCACCCGTTAATTTTGAATTTTCATGACAAACCATGGTGAGCCGAGTGTAAGTGAGGGGATTTAACTAGTTCGCTAACCATAACCTTCATGGGAAATAAGAGCAATGAAAGAGGGAGGGTATACCGTGCCCATGGCACCTTCAGGCCGTTCATAACTGAACTCGTAGCTAGCCTCTCTTCCTCTCAGCACGGCTCTCACATTAGGAAAATAAAGGGATGGAAGGAGGTAAAAAAGAAAAGACTGATGAAACAAAGAGAAATAAAGCTATAAAAAATTAACAGTACAAAGTAAAAATTGGTTGTACCAGAGACTGAGCCTGAAGCTGTAGAGCTAGAGGCCAAAAGGTCCCTATCACAGCATAAAAACCCAATGGGTCGTCTCGAAGCCCCTTCACAGCTGCCATGGGCTTGGAAATAGAAGGAAGAGAAAGAATGACAACATCATAGATTAGGGAAAAAAAAGTTGAAGACATCTTGATCACAATTAATAAAATAAACAAAACAATGTGGACATGGGTAGAACATGTCATGCTCTGAAGAAATAATAGATGGTGTCGGAATTGTTCATCTTCCAAAAAAATTCAATTGGGAAATTTAGGGGTTACGAGCACATTTGAGAAAACTGGACTTGGGATATCTAAATCACGATACAAGATCGAAAGTTTTGCTGGAGTAATCTGGAATAGACAGAAAGCCGATAAAAAGTGGTGAAAATTAGAGGAAGCCTTTGTCCTGTACTGGACTCATAGAGGCTGATGATATAAGTTTTCTTCGGAGACGTAATTTCTCGAACGATAACATTTTAACACCCTGAAGAAAGAGAAAGAGAAAGATAAAGAGAGAGAGAGAGAGAGAGAGAGAGAGAGAAGAGAGAGAGAGAGAGAGAGAGAGAGAGAGAGAGAGAGAGAGAGAGAGAGAGAGAGAGAGAGAGAGAGAGAGAGAGAGAGAGAGAGAGAGAGAGAGAGAGAGAGAGAGAGAGAGAGAGAGAGAGAGAGAGAGAGAGAGAGAGAGAGAGAGAGAGAGAGAGAGAGAGAGAGAGAGAGAGAGAGAGAGAGAGAGAGAGAGAGAGAGAGAGAGAGAGAGAGAGAGAGAGAGAGAGAGAGAGAGAGAGAGAGAGAGAGAGAGAGAGAGAGAGAGAGAGAGAGAGAGAGAGAGAGAGAGAGACCTAAACATCGTGTCGGCCAATGTGCGTGGTTTCCACACCAATGTGGGGGAGCTCACGCACATATTCGTCCGGGGAATGACGCCGACATAATGTTTGTTTGTGAAACCTTCCTGGACTCCCGTGTACCCTCCACCTATGCCCGGATAAAAGGGTACTCAAAGTGGGTGAGGAAAGACCGTTCCTCACAGGGAGGGGGAGTTGCCTTTTGTTTTAAGACTATACTCAACGTGGTTATACTGGACACGCCCATCCCCGCGGGGCTCGAAATAATCCTATTAAAAATTACCAACAAAGATGGTCAAAGGACACTGTGTGTAGGCTGCTACAGACCCCCTTCACAAGGAGTTGCACTTATGGATTTTTTAAGTGAAAATCTTGACCATCTTCTAACAACTCACCGCTGTGATAGTGTGGTCATCCTCGGTGATCTAAACCCGCGAGGGTTTACAACGAGCCTTCGACTCCTTCCTGGCCGTGTTCGACTTAACAAACCACGTCACCTTCCCCACCCATCGTTCAGGCTCCATCCTTGATCCTGTAATAACGGATCTCCCTTGCCACAACGTGTACTGCTTCCCACTAGGTCCTGTGGGTACTTCGGACCACGAGACTATTTTCACGAGGATAGACTTCAGGAAGCCTCGTGATGAGAGCACCACCCGCACTTACTGGCAGTGGGAGAATGCAGACTGGGAGCAGCTACGGTGCTGCCTGGCACAACAGGACTGGAGCAGCCTGTTACAAGGGGACATAGATTAGCAGGCAGAGCGGATTACTGAGGCCTTGCTGGAGGCACAGTGCCAGTGGGTGCCACACAAACAACATCGTTCAAAAGCCTCTGACCAACCATGGTTTGGCCCCCAGTGTAGAGCTGCCTCAGACATGAAATATCGGGCCTGGCGAGTCTACATGAAAAACCGCACACTGCATAACAAAGACCGCCACAAGACAGCAGCTGCCCACATGAAGTCTACCCAAGCCTGGGCCATGGAAAAATGGGTGGAAGGCCAAAAAAGGAAACTGAGAGGAGGTAATGTGGGGTCCAAGCAATGGTGGGACCTTGTCAAGGACAACCAGGACGTGGCTAAGGACTCCTCTATTCCACCCCTCGTTGACAGCAGTGGGGAAACTGTCTACTCATCGAGGGATAAAGTAGAATTGCTGGCCAAACACTTTTCCCAAAAAATGACCGTCACGCAACCCTCCAGACCTCCTCCCTCACTCCCTGTGGTGGCGGGAGACAAACTGACCTCACTCAGCACGACCGTGTCAGAGATGAGGGCTGCCCTTGCTGCCCTGGAAGAAACAAAGGCAGTTGGGCCTGATGAGGTCAGCCCAAGACTCCTGGCAAATGCTCCAGTGTGCTGGCACGCCCACTGTCCAGACTATTTGAAGCCATCCTGCGACAAAACAGATGGCCAAGAATCTGGAAAACCAGCCACGTTGTGCCTGTGCATAAAAAGGGCAGCAAGTCAGAACTACTGTCTGTGGTCGGAAAAGTGATGGAGAGCATCATCGCGAGGCACCTTACAACCCACCTCGAGAGCCAGCATCTCATCAGCGACAGGCAGTTTGGGTTCAGGAAGGGACGCTCGGCCGCTGACCTCAGTCTCCTGCTAACCAGCGAGTGGAGTGATGACCTGGACCAGGGAAAGCCCACTGCTGTCATAGCACTAGACATAGCAGGTGCTTTCGACCGCGTGTGGCACGCCGCTCTGGTGGAGAGGCTACGCGTGGTGGGCGTGGGCGGGGAGCTGCTGACGCTGCTCTGTGACTACCTGCATGAGAGGGAGATGCGGGTAGTGCACAATGGAAGACCACAAAAAATAGAAGCAGGTTTTCCACAGGGCAGCGTATTGGGGCCGCTGCTCTGGAACATTTACATAAATGACCTGCTCAACCTGGTCCCCTGTGCCCGGACGTACGCGGATGACATCACTCTCTCGTTATCTTTCGCGCCAGGGGAGGAACGCAACGCGACGACGCGCCTCAACGCCTTCCTTCGCCGCTTGGAGGACTGGGGACACAGATGGCAGGTCAGCTTTGCCCCTCAAAAAACACAGCTGCTCGTGGTGTCCAGGACCACCAGCGACATCCGCCTCGCCTTCAACAGGACAACACTGACGCCTCAGAGCGAGCTGCAGATCTTGGGAGTCACTTATGACAATAAGTTGACCTTCCAGGCTCACATCACCCAGCTTGCCAAGGCGGCTGCAGGGAAGCTGACCTGCCTCAGGAGGATATCATGGCTTCTTGACAGCAGAGACCGAGAGCTGCTGTACAAGTCCCAGATCCGCTCCTCGCTCGAGTACTCCTGTCTCGCTTGCGGCGGTGCAGCATCCTCCCATCTTGCTCTGCTGAACAGAGTCCAGCGGAGGGCGGAGCGGCTGATACAGGACTACAACCTCAGAGAACAGCAGGCAGACCGGCGCAGCCTACAGAGTCTGCAGCACCGCCGCAATGTTGCAGGCCTCTGTACACTCTACAAAGTGCAGATGCAACGAGCATCTCACCTGCAGGAGATCTGCCTGACACCACGCCGCACTCACGTGTCCACAAGAGCCGTCAAGGACGCGCCGACGGCCCTGGAAATCGTGCGTTCCCGCTCCACCCACCACCAAAGACAATTTAAGCAAAACTACGCCCAGTGGTGGAACAAATTTCTGGCCTCGACCTTATGCCCGGACGACCTCAGTATTGCAGTGTGCGGAGCCTCAGTGAAGTGCGTGGTGATACACTAGTGAGTTAGGAAGTGAAGTGAAACAATTAATATAAACGGAAGTGAAACAGACAAACTATATACATTATTATGTAAAAATTATATATTATTATGTATTATGTATTATTATGTGTCTGTATCCGTATGATTTATTTCTTGGGTTGGGCTTTCAGATAGATGACATCTAAGGATGACACCTTTAGCTTACAAAAATGCCCCATGTAATACTTTCAGTATAAATAAAAAAATAAAAAATAAAAAGAGAGAGAGAGAGAGAGAGAGAGAGAGAGAGAGAGAGAGAGAGAGAGAGAGAGAGAGAGAGAGAGAGAGAGAGAGAGAGAGAGAGAGAGAGAGAGAGAGAGAGAGAGAGAGAGAGAGAGAGAGAGAGAGAGAGAGAGAGAGAGAGAGAGAGAGAGAGTGTGAGAGAGAGAGAGAGAGAGAGTGTGTGTGTGTGTACAAAGGAAGAAGAAACAGCAACAGTCCTACTGGACCTAACGAGGCTCTCTGTTTAGCTACACTACTACTATAATATCTACTTGATAGAGACAAAAGGACAGCAAAGTGGAAGGTTCCTCCCCACCCACCCCTCCCTCCAGCAGAAACTGGCCGAAAGAGGAAGTGATACCATGTAGTATGGAAAAACTATCATGGAATTTGTATAGGAAAGTGAGAAAAACAAGGAGTAATCTATGCTACAAAAAAAAATAATAATAATAGACGCAGTAGGGTAATATTCGCCTTGGTGAACGGATGCTAAGTGCTTATCGAATTTTTCTTAAATGATTCAATTGTAATACTGTTAACTATTTGTGCTGGGAGAGAATTCCAAACAAGAGAAAATGCTTCGCTTCATTCGATCTAAAACGCTTACCAATGATCTTTAAGCCATTGTTACGGGTGGTGCTTGTAAGATCGGTAGTTACATAGTCGTTTATGTTAATATTATCAAAACCATGGAACATTTTAAAAACCTCAATTAGGTCCCCTCGTAGCCTACGTTTGGATAAACTGAATAAGTTCAGCTCCTTTAGTCGTTCTTCGTAAGACTTGTTTCGCAATCTTGGGATAATTTTAGTAATTCATTTATATTCAAAAGTTCTACCGATGAAGCCCATCAGTTTCGCTTTTTTTACGTCTGAACAATTTATATCTGGTTTGAGATCGTTACTAATCGTTATCCCTACGTCTTTTTCATGGTTAACCTTGGAAAGTTCAGAGCCATTCATTGTATATTTAGCGAATTAATTATTGCTACCGATATGCAAAACTTTACATTTATCAACATTAAATATCATTTGCCCTTTTTTTTTTTACCAACTGACTAACGTGTTGAGGTTTGATTGAAATTGTAGTTTATCAGCGGTTGTAGTTACTTTAGTCGTGATTTTCGTATCGTCGGCAATTTTTTTTATTTTACGGGTGAGGCCTTCATCAATATCATTGACATAAATTAGAAAAAGAATGGGACCAAGTACTGAGCCCTGTGGCACACCGCTTTTAACGTCTCGCTAGTTAGATGATTTACCGTTTATGACAACGCGTTGCCTTCTTTCAGGAAGCCAGCCTTCAACCCACTTAAGAATTTTCCCAGATATGCCGTGTGATTCAAATTTTATTAATAACGTTTATGGGGAACTTTGTCAAACGCTTTTTGAAAGTCGAGGTAAATTATATCAACCGCTTTTGTCGCGTCATAATTATATCAACCGCTTTTGTCTCGTCATAAATGTTGAATACATCGTTATAAAAGTCAAAGAGATTCGTTAAGCAAGAGTGTTTGTTGCGGAAACAATGTTGAGAATTATTAATCATGCTATTTTCTCCTAGGAAAGTCACTAGTTTATCGCTAATTACAGTTTCCATTAATTTACCAACTACGGATGTGAGGCCGCACTCACGTGTCCACAAGAGCCGTCAAGGACGCGCCGACGGCCCTGGAAATCGTGCGTTCCCGCTCCACCCACCACCAAAGACAATTTAAGCAAAACTACGCCCAGTGGTGGAACAAATTTCTGGCCTCGAACTTATGCCCGGACGACCTCAGTATTGCAGTGTGCGGAGCCTCAGTGAAGTGCGTGGTGATACACTAGTGAGTTAGGAAGTGAAGTGAAACAATTAATATAAACGGAAGTGAAACAGACAAACTATATACATTATTATGTAAAAATTATATATTATTATGTATTATGTATTATTATGTGTCTGTATCCGTATGATTTATTTCTTGGGTTGGGCTTTCAGATAGATGACATCTAAGAATGACACCTTTAGCTTACAAAAATGCCCCATGTAATACTTTCAGTATAAATAAAAAAATAAAAAATAAAAGAGAGAGAGAGAGAGAGAGAGAGAGAGAGAGAGAGAGAGAGAGAGAGAGAGAGAGAGAGAGAGAGAGAGAGAGAGAGAGAGAGAGAGAGAGAAGAGAGAGAGAGAGAGAGAGAGAGAGAGAGAGAGAGAGAGAGAGAGAGAGAGAGAGTGTGTGTGTGTGTACAAAGGAAGAAGAAACAGCAACAGTCCTACTGGACCTAACGAGGCTCTCTGTTTAGCTACACTACTACTATAATATCTACTTGATAGAGACAAAAGGACAGCAAAGTGGAAGGTTCCTCCCCACCCACCCCTCCCTCCAGCAGAAACTGGCCGAAAGAGGAAGTGATACCATGTAGTATGGAAAAACTATCATGGAATTTGTATAGGAAAGTGAGAAAAACAAGGAGTAATCTATGCTACAAAAAAAAATAATAATAATAGACGCAGTAGGGTAATATTCGCCTTGGTGAACGGATGCTAAGTGCTTATCGAATTTTTCTTAAATGATTCAATTGTAATACTGTTAACTATTTGTGCTGGGAGAGAATTCCAAACAAGAGAAAATGCTTCGCTTCATTCGATCTAAAACGCTTACCAATGATCTTTAAGCCATTGTTACGGGTGGTGCTTGTAAGATCGGTAGTTACATAGTCGTTTATGTTAATATTATCAAAACCATGGAACATTTTAAAAACCTCAATTAGGTCCCCTCGTAGCCTACGTTTGGATAAACTGAATAAGTTCAGCTCCTTTAGTCGTTCTTCGTAAGACTTGTTTCGCAATCTTGGGATAATTTTAGTAATTCATTTATATTCAAAAGTTCTACCGATGAAGCCCATCAGTTTCGCTTTTTTTACGTCTGAACAATTTATATCTGGTTTGAGATCGTTACTAATCGTTATCCCTACGTCTTTTTCATGGTTAACCTTGGAAAGTTCAGAGCCATTCATTGTATATTTAGCGAATTAATTATTGCTACCGATATGCAAAACTTTACATTTATCAACATTAAATATCATTTGCCCTTTTTTTTTTTACCAACTGACTAACGTGTTGAGGTTTGATTGAAATTGTAGTTTATCAGCGGTTGTAGTTACTTTAGTCGTGATTTTCGTATCGTCGGCAATTTTTTTTATTTTACGGGTGAGGCCTTCATCAATATCATTGACATAAATTAGAAAAAGAATGGGACCAAGTACTGAGCCCTGTGGCACACCGCTTTTAACGTCTCGCTAGTTAGATGATTTACCGTTTATGACAACGCGTTGCCTTCTTTCAGGAAGCCAGCCTTCAACCCACTTAAGAATTTTCCCAGATATGCCGTGTGATTCAAATTTTATTAATAACGTTTATGGGGAACTTTGTCAAACGCTTTTTGAAAGTCGAGGTAAATTATATCAACCGCTTTTGTCGCGTCATAATTATATCAACCGCTTTTGTCTCGTCATAAATGTTGAATACATCGTTATAAAAGTCAAAGAGATTCGTTAAGCAAGAGTGTTTGTTGCGGAAACAATGTTGAGAATTATTAATCATGCTATTTTCTCCTAGGAAAGTCACTAGTTTATCGCTAATTACAGTTTCCATTAATTTACCAACTACGGATGTGAGGCTGATTGGTCTGTAGTTAATCGGTAGTGATTTATCTCCTTTCTTCTGTATTTTTTTTTTACATTAAAAGGGTACCGGCTAAGGGAAAAAAATTAAGTATAAAAAAAAATCTCGCTTGTTGCCAGACCCTGTAAAGAAGATAGTAGAAATGAAAAATGGAGGGGCAGTTCAATTTAGTATGAGAGGTGTCTTGACACCTCATAGGCAGGCGGAAAAACAGACAAAGGAAGAGAGTTCCAGATTTTACCTGGGATGAAAGAGTGAAGATACTGGTTAATTCTTGCATTAGTTATATGAACAGAATAAGGATGAGAAGAAGTAGAAAGTCTTGTGCAGCGAGGCCGCGGGAGGGGGGAGGCATGCAGTTAGCAGATTCAGAAGAGCAGTCAGCATGAAAATAGCGGTAGAAGATAAATAAAGAAGCAGCATTGCGGCGGTGACTTAAAGAGCCATATAGGGGTAACATTTGCTCATTTTCAAATGTCGGAAACTTTTCCAGAATTTAAAAATGTATTGAATAGTATTGCGAGAGGTTTGCTGATCTGATATGTTGCCTCTTTTAAGACTCTCGGTGCAATAAAATCAGGACCAGAAGTTTTATTTACTTTAATTTTATCAAGTGCCTTAGTTACAGTATCCTCAGTAAAGTGACAATTGCTTAAAGGAATTAAGTTAGGCTTAGATGGGGTTACTTCCTGGATATCATAGGTGTCTTAAACGGTAAAAACGGATGCAAAATAATCATTTAGTACTTCGGCCATTTCTGACTCTGTATTAATTTCCTTGCCTTGATTTTCGTATCGTCGACAAATTTTGATATCTTACAGAGAGAGAGAGAGAGAGAGAGAGAGAGAGAGAGAGAGAGAGAGAGAGAGAGAGAGAGAGAGAGAGAGAGAGAGAGAGAGAGAGAGAGAGAGAGAGAGAGAGAGAGAAAAAAAAAAGAGAGAGAGAGAGAGAGAGAGAGAGAGAGAGAGAGAGAGAGAGAGAGAGAGAGAGAGAGAGAGAGAGAGAGAGAGAGAGAGAGAGAGAGAGAAAATAGGTGTTGGTGTACTAAATACAGCATTGTTTCACCTTTGAAGATGCAGGTACGCCTGGTCCCAGTGGTGCGGCTCAATCGGCTTATTAGCTTGCACCGTGAAGGAACCTAGAGCGCGCCTGATGCCGAAACGGTGGTCTTCAACTAGTTTGAAGGCAATGTAATTTAGAGGCCATAACCATTTTTCCTCTCTGGAAATTCTGCAAAGAAAATAAGAGACAACCGATGAACCATAATGGTGGCATTGTTAAAAGTTAAGCTTAATTGCAAATCAAAAATCAAAATGATCCAAGTGACTCCTATACTCAATCAATCATTTGGGGCATACGCCAAGAGGCGCGTTGCCTAGCCAATTCTCCGACGCCAGCTCTGGCGATCACTCCGTAGAAGTCCCCATGCAAGCTCCTTTCCCATACCATGTAACTCCCAACAGGAAGCGTTGATTTGCACCAGCCATGAACTATGTGAGTTCCTCCTTGGCCTTCTCCAATCCGAGTTCTCTCCTTTAGAAATAACCCGAGAAGCAGGATCAGCTTCTAGGTAACGTACCACATGCCCATATAGCCGGAGTTGACGCTGGCAGACTATGCTTTGATTCAGTCGCGCAGAACAGTTGCTGATTTGACACGGTCATTCCAACAATACCCCATGATAGACAATAATTTGCCTCTTCAGATCGGTGTTCAGTGTCCATGTCTCACAGCTGTACAGTAGGACAGGGATCACCATCGATTTGAAGATTCGAATCTTTGTCCGTCTGCACAGGTACCGAAAACGCCAGATACTCGTGATGAGCAGTCCTTAACACCATGGGTCATCCTCGGCGAGACTCCTGACCAGTGGCGGCTCGTAGCTAGAATTAGTGGGGGTGCTGCTTCAGAAAAATTTTAGCCATTGTTTTAATATTGTGTAAAAAGGTCAGCACTGCGTGAGTGACAGTGCTCTCTCCCTTGCGTGCAGCTTCCTATCTTGGACGTGTGTGCATGCGCACAAAATGTGAATTAAATAGAATAGCTGAAAGCAGGATAATAATATAATTCTACAATTTATCATATTCAAGAATATGGTGCATGGTTTTTAAGCACAACACACGCGGAGTAAAAAAACAACACTACCTCCCGCTAGCTCACCAGGGCCCATACTTATAAAGCTAAGACTTCGTCTCAGACGATCCTAAGCATACAAAATGGTGGAGATGGATCCTAACTTTTAGGACCGAGCCCTAAGTCGCGCCCTAAGCTAAGTACGGCTGCGGGTGCGAATAGCAGCTAGACGCTCAGCTGTGCATCCTAACATTCAACATGGCCGAAGCTGGAGCAGAGCCAGCCTCAACTCATAGTTTAATATTGTTATATACCTCCAATAAAACGGTGTACATATACGAGGAAGATATTAAGTGGCAGAGAAACGCTGTAGAAATGCTGCTGTAGGAACAAAATTGTATAATAGTGGTGATGAATACCAGAAACAAGGGAGATATAACGGCACTCTAACTTTTGTTCTTTGAATTTTGATATATACTCCCAAGAAAACAACTGATATGTACGTGGAGGAGATTAAATGGTAAAAAAAAATGTTGGAGAAATGCTAGTGTAGCCACAAAAAATATATAACCGTAGCAAATAAATAGTTAAGAAGATATACCCAAAGTTTCTTTGGAGTAAGGGAAACCTAACATTGATACATTGATATACACAAACGATTCTGACACTCATTACCGTCACAAATGAATAGCTGCTAATAAGATATCCCCATCCCCCATCTTGCCCCAATAAACAAGAGGACATGTGGGAATGTAAGGGGAATTGGGCGGGTGTGAAAATGAAATTTTACCCAACCTAACCGGGAGACTGCTCCCAATGAAATCCCTTAAGAAGCATATTTTTTTCTTTTGTAATAAGGTACTCATTAAAGGCAGGAATAAATTATTATGTTTTTATTATAGACTATCAATCAGTATCAGAAATATAATGAAAGAACCAGTATGTGCACTTTGTATTTTGCACTTTAAAGCAACCTAACTTTGTCCAGTGATTCAACAGTCTTGTAAGTTTAAATGAGGAAAAGTAAAGGATGTTAGCCAAGAATTTGATCAACTTTAAATCAGAACGGAGCTAGAAAGGTTAAACTGTGGTTAGGTTACCTTCATAACCAGTATATACAGTACGAAAATTGCACCGAGCCTTTTGTGCAACTGTGTGTTACATGCATGTAAGGGCCTCAGCAGAAGAGTTGAACAGGACCATACTAAAATTAATCACATTATGCTTTACACAATACACAAGAGGACAAGAAGTGACATGGAGGAGTGTAAGACAAAATCCCCGGTAATGTATGAATACTTCTGAGATGTGAATTATTACATTTATTATATGATAATCCCAATCACTAAAAATCTTACTTCACTTAATCTAACCGGTAAAGATTCGTTTTCTTAACCACTCAATATTTCCTTACCTTTATAATGCACTGCAAATTAAACCTCAGAAACTTGTTCAAATCACTTCAAACAATTATGAAGCAGAATTACAGAAAAAAAATCGAAATTCTATTGAGGTTACGTTAGGTCTGGTGAAATTTTGTTAAGTTTATTTAAGTTTGGTTGGATTAGTTTTAGTTAGGCTTATTTAACTGTAGTTCTGGGATAGTTATGCTAACAAAACTATTCTTTTCGGTGAATTTTTATATATTCACCAGAATGGCGTGTGGCTACGGAAAAAATGGCGTCTGCACCTCTCACAACCCCCTAGTTTTAGTCATAGAAAACATTTAATAGCTTCAAAATCAACATAATATAACAACATTAATTAACCCTACCTTAACTTATATTGACAAATAACAGAACCTTGTTCAAACCAAACTAAACTTTAATTTTCAGAAAGAGAAAAAAATCGTGTTTTTTCTGTATTTCAGCAGCATAGCTGTGGTGATCTGCACAAGTTTCTGAGGTTTAAATTGCAGTGAATTATAGTGGTTAAGGAAACGATTATTTTTTTACCACCTAACCTAACCTAGCCTATCGAGAAAAAAAAAATCATACGTGGTTCTGTCCTGGAGGGTTTTGTTCTATCTATTGTCCCTAAGGTGTTTTGTCAAACTTTTAAAACTGAAGGTAGCAGTAGAGTCCATAATTTCATTTAAATTGAGTGCATCCAAGTTCTTTGTTTATTTGGGCCGTTTGAACGGAGCCTTGCATCGACGATAAAAACATATCTTCATATATGTATTTACTCATTCTTATCTTAACCAGTCATCATAAAAATATTCATTGTTATTTTTTTTCCGTTATTTTCACTAATTTTAAAACTTTTATTGGTTAAGTTTCATGTTAACCAAACCAAAGGTTTGCTATGTATAGCGCTTTTTTGACATCTTACGCCATTGTCCCGGACTTGATCCTAAGCTCCGCGTCTTAGCTGGGATCTTGTCCTAGCTTAGTTAAGACGAGGTCTTAGGATCAAATCTTAATTCTTTATAAGTATGGGCCCAGGGGCGGCACTGCGTGAGCTACAGTGTTCTCTCTCCCCTAGTGGCTCGGTCCCATCTCGGACATGTGCACATGCGCATGACAGCCAAACACGGCGTCGCTGGAACTGTGAAGCGCACAGTTCTATATAAGAATGTTTGTATTATTTTCATAAAAAAAGGGGATAGCTACTGACATTAGGCTTAAGGATTATATAATGTACATGTATAAAGAAAGAATTAAAGGAAAAAGGACTCATTATATTGAATGTTATCAATAATATCGAGTGGAAAATAGGGGGTGCTGCAGTTCCGCAGTGTCTATACACGAGCCGCCACTACTCCTGACATATCTCTCCCTGTCTCTCCTCAGAAGAGTTCTAGCCCTACGAGACAGAACCCTGTACTGGTTTCGGCTCCCAGCCAGCTTAGCAGCGCGACTCTTCTCTATGGTGTCCAGTGTCCAGTCCAGTCCGCCAAAGCAAAACCATTCCGTGACCTCGGACACCCCCCAGCACACCCTCTGGCAGCCTCAAGAGTTTCATGTTTGAAGGTATCCCACAGTTCTACTGGGTCCTCTAGGGCGTCCAGCACTTCAAACCGATTTGAGACTGTCACTGCATACACATGAGCACATGACGTGTCCTTCAGTTTCTCTGTCTATGATCAACGTTATAGTTTTCAATCTATCCAGCTTATTATTTGCTTTGAATTAGTTTACCCTTTCCCACCTTTTCTCCGTGACAACAGTCTTATTTCATTGTTCTAAGCTACATAGATATTAAATTTCCTTCGTTCACATACACTTCTAAGCTCCTAGATTTATAACCAATAATTCCAGTTTCATCGTGCATTCAACTACAGCTTATTTTTTAAATATTGCTTGATTCAACTTTTTTCTTGTCTACCAGACTATATTTTTCCAGTTTCCTAATCCAAATTTTCACTTATGTAACTTCAATATCGATTATGAAGTTGAACAAGAAAGGCGACATCACATATCACTGGTGTAGTCAGCTCTTTAATAAAATTATTATAATCTATCGGTTTATCTATCTATCTATATTTACCCGGTTACCCGGCGTATAAACCCCTTAAAGGAGAGTAGATGAGACGAAACATTCATGCGTATACATCAAAATGCATTCCCATATGTCTGTGTATGTTATCGTTTCATAATCAGTTATTATAAACACGAGATATTAAAGTTTATCTCTACATATCCTGTTTTAATGTATTATAATTACATTATCAAATGATATATCACTATCATACACTGTTGTTGTACACTACTTTACTGTGTGGGAGGACATTGTCTTGCGGCCTCACACGTTTGTTTATTTCATTAGCATTGTTTCAGGTTTTATGTTTTAGAAACAGGTAAATACAATGTATTAAACTATTTTTCAATGAATTATGTTGTCTTTAGCATTATTGTACAGTATATCAGTTACCTATTTGCTACAAGAAAATGCACCGATTGTGACAATTTGGCCAAGAGTTAACCAACATTTTCTTTCCTGAAATGGAAAGGTGCATAGTCACCCACTTTGATGGTTGGGAGAGGTGTAAGTGGCGGGAAAGTGCCCATCGTGGGGGTGACCAAGTGGACATACAGGTCTTTGATATCCGTCTTAGTAGGCTATTCATCACGTCTTGAGAGAACAAGCTCGTAAGATATGCGTTGATTTACACTCTTGTCAGCAGGCGCCAGTAACCTGGAACACCGACATTAAAACCTTAATAATTTATATGTCAAAAACAATTGTGAAATTATAAAATGAATAAAATCCCTCAGTGATATATGCAAAAATACCACCCATTGCGCTGCTGCTGCTATTCAACATAATAGTGATAATAGTAATAATAGTGATAATAATAATAATATTAATGATAATAATAATAATAATAATAATAATAATGATAGTAATAATAATAATAATAATAATAATAATAATGCTAATAATAATGATAACACTGGTTTACAAAGAAATTTAGGCAAGCATAAAAATAGTTGTTCTAGCCTTACTTTGGGGTGCTTATTTCAGATATGAAACCAGTTTTCACTCATAACCTCTAGTTTTTTAGATATACATGTATACATGTACGTAAATGTATACATGCATTCAGGACTACCAGATGTGTCCTATTTTGGGACATTGTTCTTTTTTTATTAGAAATCTTAGGAATTGTGGAATGAATACCCCAGCATCCAAATTGCCCACCCACTACTTCTGAAGGAGTCGTATGACCATATGGAGCTTCTTTTGGAAGCTGTCAAATATAACCAGTACCAGAGGAATCTCTGCAGGGACCTCAAGGTCATTGGGCTCCTTGTGGGTATGCAAGCGGGCTTCACAAAGTACGGTTACTTTCTCTTTCTCTGGGACAGTCGGACTGTGTCCAAACACTACAAGCAGAGGGACTTGGGAGCACTTTCGTGCCTGGTGAACACAGTGTCCAAGAAAATCCTCTGGTGGACATGAACAAGTTGCTTCCTCCTCCTCTTCATATAAAGCATATCACATATCACTGGTGTAGTCAGCTCTTTAATAAAATTATTATAATCTATCGGTTTATCTATCTATCTATATTTACCCGGTTACCCGGCGTATAAACCCCTTAAAGGAGAGTAGATGAGACGAAACATTCATGCGTATACATCAAAATGCATTCCCATATGTCTGTGTATGTTATCGTTTCATAATCAGTTATTATAAACACGAGATATTAAAGTTTATCTCTACATATCCTGTTTTAATGTATTATAATTACATTATCAAATGATATATCACTATCATACACTGTTGTTGTACACTACTTTACTGTGTGGGAGGACATTGTCTTGCGGCCTCACACGTTTGTTTATTTCATTAGCATTGTTTCAGGTTTTATGTTTTAGAAACAGGTAAATACAATGTATTAAACTATTTTTCAATGAATTATGTTGTCTTTAGCATTATTGTACAGTATATCAGTTACCTATTTGCTACAAGAAAATGCACCGATTGTGACAATTTGGCCAAGAGTTAACCAACATTTTCTTTCCTGAAATGGAAAGGTGCATAGTCACCCACTTTGATGGTTGGGAGAGGTGTAAGTGGCGGGAAAGTGCCCATCGTGGGGGTGACCAAGTGGACATACAGGTCTTTGATATCCGTCTTAGTAGGCTATTCATCACGTCTTGAGAGAACAAGCTCGTAAGATATGCGTTGATTTACACTCTTGTCAGCAGGCGCCAGTAACCTGGAACACCGACATTAAAACCTTAATAATTTATATGTCAAAAACAATTGTGAAATTATAAAATGAATAAAATCCCTCAGTGATATATGCAAAAATACCACCCATTGCGCTGCTGCTGCTATTCAACATAATAGTGATAATAGTAATAATAGTGATAATAATAATAATATTAATGATAATAATAATAATAATAATAATAATAATGATAGTAATAATAATAATAATAATAATAATAATAATGCTAATAATAATGATAACACTGGTTTACAAAGAAATTTAGGCAAGCATAAAAATAGTTGTTCTAGCCTTACTTTGGGGTGCTTATTTCAGATATGAAACCAGTTTTCACTCATAACCTCTAGTTTTTTAGATATACATGTATACATGTACGTAAATGTATACATGCATTCAGGACTACCAGATGTGTCCTATTTTGGGACATTGTTCTTTTTTTATTAGAAATCTTAGGAATTGTGGAATGAATACCCCAGCATCCAAATTGCCCACCCACTACTTCTGAAGGAGTCGTATGACCATATGGAGCTTCTTTTGGAAGCTGTCAAATATAACCAGTACCAGAGGAATCTCTGCAGGGACCTCAAGGTCATTGGGCTCCTTGTGGGTATGCAAGCGGGCTTCACAAAGTACGGTTACTTTCTCTTTCTCTGGGACAGTCGGACTGTGTCCAAACACTACAAGCAGAGGGACTTGGGAGCACTTTCGTGCCTGGTGAACACAGTGTCCAAGAAAATCTTCTGGTGGACATGAACAAGTTGCTTCCTCCTCCTCTTCATATAAAGCTGGGTCATAGACTACACCATACTTGACAAGACACTCCCGACAGTCGCTGATAGACGATATTAAAGTTAGGCCCTATAGATTCCGCTGCTATGAGTGATGACAGATAATACTTCATATATCAGTTCATATTCTACTTAGGACATTGTATTTCATGTCTTTACAATCAGTAATGATTGCTGAACCATGGCTGAGCCTAAAAATTGATTTTAGTACTTTTGCAAATAGGAAATTAACATAAAGATTACAAGTTTGAGTGAAAAATCGTGTGGGAGTTGTGTATAAAGCATATTGTTTATAACCAAAATTTCTGGCAAATTCGCAATAATTTCTGAAATAAAACATCACATATTGTGAAATCACCATTCCTGAATATGATTTGATTGTGATCAAATGTCATATTATCGTTATATCGGCTTGGGAATGAATTTTTCACAACGATTCGTGGCGCGTAGCTGAGAAAACTGAGCTGAGTGTGTGACGGCGAGACGTCCGTTGGTCTGTCAGAGTCAGTCACTCCCTGCCAGTGCAACCAGAAGGACGTACTACTGTAGCTACTAGCTGGACACCGGACTTGTTTTAGCAGTAAATATGCAACATTTGGTTAATATAATGTCTGATTTATAAGATTTTAGGAGCATTTCAGTACTAAATTCATATAAAACTCCCTGTAGAAATTGAACGTAGAACGGTTGATGAATGGTGGATGATAAAATATTAGTAGCAGTCATTATTTGATCATGGCTACCATCACCACTGTTATGTATTTAAAAATGACCGTGCGAATTTAACAAATAGATACATATCATGGTCATAGTCTAACCAAGCTAGTTAGACTATGATTGACCACGGTCACCTCAAGACCAATGGATTCCGTTAATTCAAAATTCGAATCTAGCTACCTACTCCTCATCCCACCCACCAGGCACCCCCCGCCACACACACACATGGGTAATAAAGTAGGATAGTTTGCAACTTTTCAATGTTGTTATATGTTAACTTGGTGCAGTCTAAGTATTTTCTGGTTGTCTTCATCCAGTTAAAGTATTCACATTTAATTCTTCTCAGGATTTCCTTTAATAATTCATTGATGTTGTTTTCTTGCCTGGTAAATGTTGATGTTTTAGTGAAATATGGTTGGATGATTGATTTCAGGTATAGGAATCTTCCCTCAATAATTCGGCAATGTTCTGATATAGTGGTCCCGCCGCCGTCGCCTCTCTCAGCTCGACCAAAGCTGCCAATGCTGCAGTGTTACCATGCTGGGGGAGCAGCGCTCCGTTCCAAAAGGCACACACACCCTTAACTCCCTACATCAGCTTCTATTGTATACTCTGAATTATGCTTGAAATAAGATTTGAAACTATTTCCAAATATTTTGTTTCTTTTCTACGTTTTCATTCTTCGAACGAATAGATCCTACAGACTAGTAGGTAATATAACTATAGGAATTAATCCATTAATTTATATATTTAATTGTACTTCTGAATCTTTATTATTTTATTATTTCGGATGGTTATTTATTTTTATTTGTATAATTTTGTGTTCACTTGTAATGTGCTAACATTCACATTTTATTTCAGGATTTTTGGTTGTGACAACCATAAGAACACATTCCTGCAGATCCTTGTTGGCTTGGCCAGGAAGTTCCCAGAGTTTGAGATGGCACAGTGCTGTAATGGGCACAATGTAATCACCAAGATTCTTCCCGTCGTGGGCGGCAACCTTTTCAATGGTTTTGGATCCAACTTGTGCAGGGACACAAACTCTGATGTTCACGCCAAGTTACCCTCCAAACGTCAGGCCACCGGCGACTATGTGAGGGATACTAGAAGCCATGACCAAATGAAAAGGCAGAAGTTCCAGGGGCAGAAAAAATAGGTGATGGGAGAGATAATGACTGTGTCTTACAAGCCAGTGATTTGTGTCTCTCTTCAAGGGAGTTATACTTACTGCTACTGCAGACAGTGTTTTTTTTTTTCTGTGCAGCAAAGATATTTCTCCCCCTGCAAGACAGTGACTTGTGCTTTTCTCCAAGGGAATTATACTTACTGCTACTGCAGACAGTGATTTTTTTCTGTGCAATAAAGATATTTCTCCCCCTGCAAGACAGTGACTTGTGCTTTTCTTCAAGGGAGTTATACTTACTGCTACTGCAGACAGTGTTTTTTTTCTGTGCAACAAAGATATTTCTCCCCCTGCAAGACAGTGACTTGTGTCTCTTTGGAGGCAAGTATGCCAATTCTTTGAGAATGAGACCATCGTCAGGCGTATCAACCTGGTGTGTCTTTCTCGATACACCTTGGAGGAGGTGGCAGAGGAGATGCAGACCTCCAGGGAGCAGCTGGTCATGGAGGACACTCGGGTGGTTCAGATGTTGATTGGAGAGCTCTCTGATCTGGACCCTGAACCGCCAGAAGACCTGCTTGCGGCAGCTACAGGGCACTTCTCGGGGTACCTGGGCAGAATGTCCTTGGGTGACCTCTCCATGTGCTGCCAGAAGGAGCTCTTCTGGGATAGCAAGGAAAAGTACCAACCCACCTTTGAGGGCTGGGACCACGAGAATTTCCATGCGTTGACACGCCTGCTGGACAGGGGGGCACTAGACGGTGGGGAAGAAGGCCTACATTATCTTTCACCAACTTTGTGGAAGACAGCGACAGTGATAGTGCTTCCCTTAAAGGGAATTATTTGCTCTTACTGCAGAGAGAGTTTTTTATTTAGTGCAAGTTATTTTCACCCTGCAAGACAGTGACGTATGTTGAATAATTTATTTTGTTGCTCATAAATACATTCTTTATATCACTCTGAAGTGTTTGCGTTTTATTTGAGGTTCCTAAGTTGATTGTAAATATTTTATTCGATAAAAAAAAAAAGCCATAGGACCGGTTTGCGAAAGGCCCATTTTCGAGTGAACAGTTAAGTATGGTGTAGTCTATGGCATTGCATATTAGTATGGACTACATTGGCTATGTATGTATGCGTTTTCAGTTTAAAATTCCAATATTCCTGGAAATTATTGCAAATTTGGGGTATTTATTGGTGTCTTAGGATTTAATAATTGTCGCCCATCGATGACGTATGTTGACTAGTTTGTTTTTGTTGCTCATAAACATATTTTTTACATCACTCTGAAGTGTTTGCTTTTTATTTGAGGTTCCTATCTTAATTCTAAGTATTTTATTTTATTTTTCTAAAAACCTGCCTTAGGGCCTGTTTGCAAAAGGTCCGATTTCGAGTGTCCAGTCAAGTATGGTGTAGTATATGACTGGGTCTAATGAAGAATTTCGTGAAGGCCATGGACAAAAATGGCACTGCCTTCCAACACTTGTACACTCTATTCCCCCCTCTGAGTTCTGCTAAGCTCAAGGAAGGAATCTTTGTCGGACCTCAGATCCGAGAGGTACTGAAGAATACTGACTTTGAGGAGCTTCTTGCCTTAAAGGAACTGAGAGCATGGGAAGCATTAAAGTTAGTCTGTCATGGCTTTCTTGGTAACACACAGGTACTAGATTGCCAAGAGTGTATCGAAAAGTTGTTACAGTCTTATGAGAGTATAAGATGCCGTATGTCGCTCAAAATTCATTTCTCAACTCCCACCTCAATTTCTTCCCTCCGAACCTCGGAGCAGTGAGTGATGAGCATGAAAGGTTCCATCAAGATATTACTAAGAGAAACTACCAAGGCAAGTGGAACCCCAGCATGATGGGGAACTTCTGCTGGATGCTCTTGCATGACATTCCGGAGACAAAGTACACAAGATGGTCTAAAAATACTCACTTCTAACTGTCAGCTGTCCTATGATTTATTTGTATTGTATTATCAAAGTAATTTTGTTCCATCAATGTTCTGTACTTATGCTGGGGGGTTTTCTGTAACAGTAGAAATAAACACATTATATTTTGAATTTATATGCAGTATAATTAAAATAGGGTAT
>JAXIVD010000558.1:137500-140984 GCA_036785275.1 Cancer borealis | reverse complement strand
GTTTCTATAGAAAAAAAAATTCCTTCCTGTCTGTCTGTCTGTCTGATTTTTAATTTTTTTTTTATCAATGGATTTCTGTATCCCCTCTCTCTCTTCTCTCTCTCTTCTCTCTCTCTCTCTCTCTCTCTCTCTCTCTTCTCTCTCTCTCTCTCTCTCTCTCTCTCTCTCTCTCTCTCTCTCTCTCTCTCTCTCTCTCTCTCTCTCTCTCTCTCTCTCTCTCTCTCTCTCAAGCATGGACACAAACATTTATTATTATTATTATTATTATCATCATTATTATCATTATTATCATTGTTGTTTGTCTGTTAATTGTTGTTATTATTGTTATTATTATTATTATTATTTTTTTAGCATTGCAAATTTTTCGATCCCAAAAATTTTTCACTTCCAGATTTTACAAAATTTACGTAGAGAGAGAAAAGAAAAAAAAAGAGAGAGAGAATTAAAGAGAAAGAAAGAAAGAGAGAGAGAGAGAGAGAGAGGATCTAAAAATAAAGATATATAAATCCATTCTTATCTATGTCTATTACATGAATATAATCTTTCAATAGATGAATAGATTGATAATTTTGAAATCGTAATAGATATTCATGTAATTTTTTTTGTATATATATTTTCCCCCCGACCCCCTACCCCCCCTTAGTAGAAACACACACACACACACACACACACACACACACACACACACACACACACACACACACACACACACTTGTATTGCATTAGATAAAAAAAAAAAAAAAAATTAATGAAATATTTTAGTAAATTTTTAATAGTGTGTCACCACCCAAATTAGCCACCCCCTCCCCCCCTCCATTGGCCCCCTCCCCCCTCCATTAGCTGCCTCCCTCCCTCCCTCCCCTCCCTCCCTCTCCTCAGCTCTCTCTCCTCCCCCTTAGGTAACCCCCTTTCCCTCCCCCTAAAAATTACCTCCCTCTCTCTCCTTCCTTCTTTCCTTTCTTCTCTACTTTCCTTCTTTCTTTCCCTCCCTCCCTCCTCCTCCTCCTCCTTCTCCTCCTCCTCCTCCTCCTCCTCCTCCTCCTCCTCCTCCCCCCCCCCAGTACAGAGAACCATCCTGTTTGATACGTGTATTGAACAATTTTTTTTTTTTACCATTTTTTGATATAATGTATATATTTGTAAAAATGTATGTACGTATGTGTGTATGTGTACGTACGTGTATGTATGTGTGTGTGTATATATGTCTGTGTACGTGTGTTAGTTTGTTGGTTTCATTGGTTTGTGTCTGTTTGTCTGTCTGTCTGTGTTTGTTTGTTTGTTAGTTTGTTTACTTACACTCAAGTACCTCCTTCCCTCTCTCTTTCCTCCTCCTCCTCCTCCTCCTCCTCCTCCTCCTCCTCCTCTTCCTCCTCCTCCTCTTCCTCTTCCTCCACCTCTTCCTTTTCCTAAACCAAAAATACTCCTCCACCACCTCCACCTCCTCCTCCTCCTCCTCCCTCCTCCTCTCCTCCTCCTCCTCCTCCTCCTCCTCCTCCTCCTCCTCCTCCTCCTCCTCCTCCTCCTCTTGTATGTAGCACTATTCTAACAAGCTGTTGGAATCCTCGCCACAACGCTTCTGAGGGAGATGGAGACACAAGAACCGTCAACATAGTGCCAAGGTGAGTGGACAGGGGTTCTAAGGGGCTGGAAAGGGGTTCTAAGGGTGAAAAGAGATACTAAGAGGTGAAAACGGGGTCTAAGAGGCTAGGAAGGGACTCTAAGGGGCTGGAAAGGGATGAAGAGAGGTTCTAAGGTAGTTCCAGGCTATCTAAAGGGGTTTTCAGCCATTATTGGGGTTTTCAGGTCATTTAAAGAGGTTTCCAGCGCAGATTAAGGGGTCGTAATGGGTTCCAGGCAATTTTAAAGGGGTTTCCAGGGTGTGGTAATAGATTTCCAGTACATTTTAGGGGGTTTTAAGGGATTTCCAGGGTAGCTAATGGGGTTCCAGGCTATTTTAAAGAGGTTTTAGCACATATATAAGGATTTGAAGTTGTTTCCAGGCTATGTAAAGGGGATTCCAGGCCGTCTTAAGAGGTTTTCCAGGCAAATCAAAGAGAAGTCAGTCGTGTAAATAAAAGATTCGATTCCCTTTGTATATATGTAAAAAATACGAGTGAAATGTTTTGGATTTTGTTTGTTTGTGTGTGTGTTTGTTTTGTGTGTGTGTGTATTTATTATCGTTTATGTATGTGTGTGTGTGTTTGTGTTTGTTTGTGTGTTGTCTTCCTGGAGGGTTTAAATAATAATAATAATGATCAATGATATTTCTAAACGTTCTAAAATACTAATAATAATAATAATAATAATAATGTAAGTCATAGTTTAATATATAATTTAAGTCATATTGATAAGTGGTTTAGATTTAAGTATTAGATTATAAGTGTGTGTGTGTATGTATATGTGTGTGTGTGTGTGTGCGTGCGTTACTTAAATTCTAACTACTTAAGAATTACATTTGAATTAACATTATTTCAAATTTTCAGAGATGGATTATTAGTATAAAAATAATAGTAATAGTAGTAGTAGTAATAGTCAGAAATTACTATTACTACCCCATTTCCTACTTACTCCTATTCCTACTATCACCCATTTCCACCATACATTCCTACCCATTACTCACACACCCACCCACCCACACCCACACCCACCCTCCCACACACCCATTCTCACCCTCCCAAACCCACCCACACCTACATCTATCCACACCCACACCATTCACCCCCTCACCACCACCCACACCCACACCCACCCATTCTCACCCTCCCAAACCCAGCCTCACCCACATCTACCCACACCCACACCCACTCACCCCCTCACACCACCACACCCACACCCACCCTCCACACACCCATTCTCACCCTCCCAAACCCACCACACCCCACATCTACCCACACCCACACCCACTCACCACATTCACCACCACCCACACCCACACCCACCCTCCCACACACCCATTCTCACCCTCCCAAACCCACATCTATCCACACCCACACCCACTCACCCCTCACCCACCCACACCCACACCCACCTCCCAAACCCACTCCCCCCCACTTAATCTCACGCCCACCTCTCCCCCGCCCCCCCAGCCTGACCACGGGGCCTGAGAAGGAGATGCTGGGTCGAGACAAGGTGTACGGGCTGCAAGACATGACACGTAATCATATCACGTGTAATGAACCTCAACAACGCCCATCTACTGCCACGCCCACGGCCACGCCCATTCCGGAGACGGGCGCTAGGCAAAGGTGAGGGGAAAAAGAGGAGAATGTGTGGGGATTTGAGGGAAATTTGCCAGAAAAGTGGGATTTGTGGGGAAAATTTGTGAGAGAGAGAGAGAGGAGAGAGAGAGAGAGGGAAAGAGAGAGAGAGAGGGAATATATGGAAAAAAGGGGAACATTTATTAGGGAATGAGAGGAGGAAAAAAAAGATGGAAGGAGAGTAGTGAGGGGGAAGAAGAGAGAGGAATGGAAGGGAAATTTGCTAG
>JAXIVD010000558.1:130000-132500 GCA_036785275.1 Cancer borealis | reverse complement strand
ATATAAAAATTCCCAGTGTTGCCAACTCGTGTTCCCAATAATAATAACAATAATTACCCAGTGTTGCCAAATCCCCCTCGTTCCCCCCACATCCCCGCCCCCCATGCACCCCCCTTAATTAGTGTAGTATAATTAACTATCTACTAATTATCTCTCCTTATCTCTCCCCTACAGGTCTTCAACGGAGATAAGAGAGATAGCAGAGATGGAGACAGTTCTATAATGGTTAGGGGTAAAAAATAATAATAATAATAATAATAGTGAAAGAAACCGGTGTATAGTTATTATATATGTATAAATTATAACGTATTGTTGTATTATAATTTTTTATTTATTTATTTATTTATTTATTTTTTTTTTTTTTTTTCGTTTTTTCAAATTTTTTTTTTCTCAAAGGATTTAATCAAAGTTCAAAAAAAAAATTTAATATATATTAAACACAAAAAAAATATATTAGTTTATTAAATGAGAAAAATTTTCAAACACGAAAAAAAAAATATTTAAAAACTCCAAAAAAAAAATCTATATATATATATATACATACATATAAATATATAAAAAATTAATTAATTCATATACATAGATAAAATAAGAATGGTTTGATGTGGTTTTTCTCATAGATTATAAGGTATTAAAAAAAAAACTATATATAATAATAATAATATTAATACTGTTGCTAATATACGTATACATAATATATACATAAAAAAAAATTAATAATAATAATAATAATGTCAATCTGTATACAATTACGCGAAAACATTTGATAATCGTAAATAATAATAATAATAATAATAATAATAATAACGTTTATATACATAATATATATACATAACAATAATATTAAGTATACATATACATACATATATATATTTCATGTGCGTGTGCGTGTGTGTGAATCCGTGTACGTGTGTGTGTGTGTATAATAACGATGCTCATTCATTTGTATGTATAAGCGTATTGAGAAAAATATATATAGACGACTGAATCTGTAATGAGGTTAGGTTGGTGGCAGGCGGGAAGGTTGTGGCATCTATACATTCTAATACTTATACTTCCCTGTTCTATCGTTTATTGTTCTTGTTGTGTACACGTTAAGGATAAGGGTGGGGTGTGTGTACGTACGTGTGTGTGTGTGTATGTGTGTACGTTATGGGGGTTGGGGTGTGTGTGTGTGTGTATGTTTGTTTGTATGTGTGTGTGTGTGTGTGTGTGTGTTTCGTAATTAATCATTTCTTTATTAAATTTATTATTATTATTATTTATTTTTCTACAAAGAACAAAAAAATAATTATCTGATTTGTTTTTTACATTATATTCATTTATTTATTCATTAGAGCGAGAGAGAGAGAGAGAGAGAGAGAGAGAGAGAGAGAGAGAGAGAGAGAGTCGCCCCACCTTGCAAAGCGACACTAATAGTTGTTGTTGTTGTTGTTATTGATGTTATTGTCTTGTTTGCTTGTTGTTTACAGTACCCCCCCTCCACCCCCTTGGTCCCCCCTCCCCCCCCTTGGTCCCCCCTCCCCCCCATGGTGACCGAAAGAATCATTGTTATTCGTATTTTCAATGATGAAGATTTTTTGTTTTTGACCGAAAATATCGATCAGGATTTGGGGTCGAATTGTTTTTTGTAATTTTACTACGTAACTATTAGTCGTAGAAGGATATTGTATAGAAGCAATGTTGTTCAGCTTGACGAGTTCTATCAGATGGTGTAATCGGTTTTAAAATTACTTAGATACATTTGGAGATATATAACGTTTTGTGAAATAATCGAATGTATTATTTAATCGTAATTATCTCGGTTATTTATCAACTCATTTTATTCCACGATAGCTCAAAAGAACGGGCGTCTCCTGCTCTTTCATTATTATTCTATACAATTTTCACGTAAATATCATAGTTTTTGAGTTATTTTAAAAAACGTGATTTATGAAAAAATATCTCAGGGTGTCACCTTGGAAATTTCACGAAAATTTTGACATCTCAGAATGTGATGAAAATTTGTACAATGATGTTTTCAGTGATGACGAACACGAATATAGACTCAGTTTTATCATTATTATTATTATTATTATAAACACTAAATCACACTTTAATAAATAATAAAACATGAAAAAAAAAAAACCGTAAAGAAAGATTACAAATTATAAACGTTAAAAATATCAACTTAAAAACGTGGAAAGATTTATAAACGTTAGAAAATCATCAATGTTTGAAAAAAAAAAAAAAAAGATAACTTCTGAAAAATCATCAATGTTAAAAATAATTATAACTTCTGAAAAATTATAACTTTAAAAAAAAATCATAAATATTAGAAAAAATTATAACCGGAAAAAATCATAAATATTAGAAAAAATTATAACCGAGAAAATCATAAATGTTAGAAAAAATTATAACCGGAAAAAATCATAAATGTTAGAAAAAACTATAACCAGAAAAATCATAAATATTAGAAAAAATCCCAAACATCACCAGTCAACAGTTACCAGTGTTGGGG
>JAXIVD010000558.1:0-125000 GCA_036785275.1 Cancer borealis | reverse complement strand
AGGACCCGCCTAAGCAGAGGTGCTTCTGGCATTTCAACTCTGATAAGTGGGATGACCTGAGGCAGTACTATTCTGATTTTCCTTGGCATGATTATTGCTTCCATGTCAGAGATCCTTCTCTTTGTGCCGAGCGCATTAACAGAGGTGATTGTCTCTGGCATGGAGCTATACATTCCTCATACTTTCTCTAATACTAAAAAGTCCTGGTTTAACTCTGCTTGTTCTGGTGCTGTCAGTGATAGAGAGGCGGCTCACAAATGCTTGATGGGGCTGACCACCACCACCACCACCACCTGTCTAGTGTAAGTAATCATTTTTTCTCATAATTATCTTGTAGTAATTTTGTAGTCATTTTAGATTTTTATTTATTTATTTTATTATTAGGATTATAAGATTAGTACAAAGATTATATGTATTTAATTGACTGACTTAATAACTTTATTGTTATTAACATTTCATTTATATTTTGTGTCTCTTAGAATTAGTTTCATTATTATTATTTTTTTTTTTAGGAAGATTAAATTTCAATATACTTTTGTTAATTCTTTATTTCACTTTTTTTTTATAAGGATTGACATTATTTTTTTTTCATTTGTACATTATTTTATCTATCGATCTATTTGACTTAATCCATCAATCTCTCTCTCTCTCTCTCTCTCTCTCTCACAGCTAACTTTCCTTCCTTCAACAGAATAAGAAGAGAAGGGAAGAGGAGAGGAGAGAAGAGAAGACCACCACACCACAGTACAGTGGTAGCGCGCCGGCCTTGCATTCCCTTGGTCGGCAGATGGAGTCCCGGCCCGGGCTTGTGATGCTGAAGCTGTTTACTGCAGAGGAACGGGTGTGGTCGGCCCGGACACCACACCAGACCCACGCACCTCAACCTTAAGGAAGACGAACGAACACAAACCTGAAATAATAATGTAAAATAAATTTGTTATTCATTCATTTATTTGGATATTTACCTTACTACACAGTTTTTTTTCTTCTCTTATTCTGTCCAACTTTCTAATGATTGAATGTATAAATAAATAGAAAATAATTATAATGTATAAATAAATGTATAATAATGTAATGTACAAAACAATTTATTATTATTATTATTATTATTATTATTATATGGTAAATAAAGTTAAAAGAATTATGTTGATATTCTTTTATTTATTTTTATACATATGAAGAGGATCAAAAATATATAAGTTTAAGGAAGGTTTTGTATATAGATAATTGCAAAAATATTGTATTGAATAAACTTTAATAGAATAATAATTATTATTAATCGTTTTGTCACTTTATATAATTAAACAAAGTTATCAAGTTGAACAAGTAAGTGTCTCTACTATGAAAAGCAAATAAATAAATAAAATATTACCAATTAATATCAAACTCCAAAGTATATATTGAAAAACAAACAAACAGGAAATTTATTAGAAAGATCTCAAATATTTTTCAATGCAAAAAAAAAAACTAAAAATTGATACATATTATATATATTCCCGAAAAAGTTAAATTCATGCAAGTTGATCTAAGTTATTTGAGAGAGAGAGAGAGAGAGCCGGCAAGAGAGAGAGAGAGAGCAAGCAAGCAAGAGAGAACGAGAGCCAATAATACTTACAGCCATTGAATTGGAAAACAGCTGAATTTCCCATCGTGGCGAGTGTCATCATCATCATCATCATCATCATCATCATCATCACCACCACCACCACCACCACCACCACCACCATCACCATCACCACTGCTCCTTCACACATCCTGAAACTCACACACACCCTTAGAAAACTATACCTATTGTAATAATAAACATCAACACAAACATCTTATAACATTATGTACATCATTAAAATATATTGAAATAGTCTACTTACCATTATATTCAGCTTCTTCTTTGTTATGTAGGAAGAGGCAGAGGTGAGGCGGATGACAGCTGGTCGTGTGTCAGGGTGGGCGGGTGTGTCAGGGTGGGCAGGTGGGCGGGTGTGTCAGGATGGGCGGGTGGAAGGTGTTTACATTGAGGGTGAGAAGCTGGTTGCGTAGTAGTAGTAGTGGAAGCGTGGGCACTGTACTGTAGCATAAAGTGATGTACAGTCTCCTTAGTATTCCTTCACCAGAGGCAGTAAGGGTCGGGAGTCAGGCCAAGGACGGTGTAGGTGTGTGGAGAGTGGTCTTCTTCTTCTTCCTCTTCCTCTTCTTCTTCATCTTCTTTAAACCTATTCCGCTTGTGATATCATTTTGTATCTCTTCTCCTGTCTATGTTGTGTAGGCGAGGTGAAGACGAAGGGACGTGAGTGGACGTGAGGACCACATCACACTGTTGTCTCACGCAAGGTTGTGGCGATGAGTCGGTGCGATGCTGGGCCGTGTTGGTGTTAGTGTTAGTGTTGATGTTAGTGAGTTTGTTAGTGATGGTGTGTGTTGGTGTTAGTTAGTTTGTTAGTGTTGGTGTTAGTGAAGGTGTTGTTCCAAATTGATCGGCAAGGAGGTGAGGCATTTAGCGGTGAAGAGAGGAAGGGGAAGCCGGGTGGTGGTGTGGGAAGGAGATTGATTTTGTGTTGTATATGTTTTTCTAGAGATATTTAGTTATAGTAAATATATAATTATTTTAAGAGTACGTTCAATAAATCTAATCAATTATCTTTATACAGGTTATTATATACATTCAAGGCTTTGAAACTATGATTACACACTTATAATTAAATAATACAAAGGCTGTCATGTTAAATAGCATCATATATACATAGGAATACTGCTTTAGATATTGAAAAAACAAAAAAAAATAAGAATTATCATACATGAACATAATTAGTTTAAACAATATCATTTTCATCATTAATTATAAGAAAAACTACCGTCATTAACATTAGGAGAATCTACATTATTTTCCCTCTTCATTAAAGGGGAAACAATAACAATAAAGTATTATTAATTCTACATATGAACAGTTCTTGAGCTGTTATAATCTCGTATCCGTTCTATTATTGACGTTCTGAACTTAAATTGGATATTAAAAAGTTCACTATCTTCTGATACACTCTCAACCATATTATCACTATTATTATCATTATCATCATCATTATCATTATTATCATCATTTTCTCTCATTTGGCAAAGAAATCCGTAATATTCTTTGAGGTAATAATAGTTAATCCAAATAAGTATTAAGGAAAGTATTATTACTACTATACCTAAGATTATGATATCAGCCATAGTTACAGTAGTAGTAGTAGTAGTATAAGTAGTAATAGTAGTAGTAGTATAAGTAGTAGTAGCAGTAGACAGTACCTAACCTAATTAACTACTACTATTACTATAACTACACTATATTTCACTGTACTTTTCATGGGTACAGTGCAATTATAAACACAACACCGTTCACTGTAGATTTTGTAGTAATAGTAATAGTATTGAAATAGTTAATAGTTTCAAGGTATTTATATATATTCTGGTTTCACTGTTCACTGTAAGCCTAGTATAGTGAAGCTATGGTGTTCAGTTTGATTTCACTGTAAATATTGTACTAGAATAAAGTAGAATAAGTCTAAAATACACTAAACTCATTCACAGTTCACTGTAGATATTAAAACAAGTGTTATAGAGATTTCACCATAAATTTCACTGTAACTCACTGTAATTATCACTAAGTTTATGTATAATTTGAATTTATAAGGACTTGTGTAAAATTTGAACACTACAGCTGAAATAAAACATAAAATAGATATGTATGGTTAAAAATAATCAAAATTTCACTATAATACACTGTAAATACACTACACTTTTAATACACCAATGTATGAAATGCATAAAATCAAAATAGAAATATATTCACTACAGATTTCTACCAAAAATTTCCAAAACACTCGCTCAATTATATAAAAAAATTTCTAATAATTCCGCGACAAATGCGAATATATGAAATAAGAAAAAATATATGAACTACAGACATCTACTAAAAAAATTCCCAAAACACTCACTACATTATATCAAAAAATTTCTAAGAATTCCGCAAAATAATGCAAAAAATTATGCTATATAAATAAAACGCAATACACAATATGACGACTAAATTCCAACTGCTGAAATATACAATCAAATTTTCTTCCTGTAATCAGTCGCAAGGCAGCCGGATGTGAGAGAGAGAGAGAGAGAGAGAGAGAGAGAGAGAGAGAGAGAGAGAGAGAGAGAGAGAGAGAGAGAGAGAGAAGAGAGAGAATTCAATATATCTTATCCATTTCCTGTCTTTCCTTTGATAAAAACTGACTCCTCTTCACATCCACTCATAAAATTACTCTATAGTAAGTAAAGTTATGTGTGTGTTGTGTTGAGAGCTATAAGGACACATCAGCAAGCAATGAAAGTTTGAATATATATGTTTTACTATTTTTATTGTTTTAAGAAAGCTTGGTTACATCATCTAGTTCATAACTGTTCTAAATGCCAGAGTGAATATAATAATAGTAGACTGTTTTCATTTGCCATCCCTATATTAAACTTGAGATCTCTCCTTAAATCTCTAGAAATGAGAGAAATAAAAAATAGCTTGCAATCTTGTATAAAAAGACAGTACATTTTATCTACACAATATATGGCGCAGAGACCCCCCCGAATATTTCCACAATATAAGGTACACTTTCTTTCCATGGGAAATGTGAGGCTCCCTTCCTGACCTTGAACAGCTGCCAGGAGCCTTCGCGTGGCCGGGAAGCTGATGGTGCTCTTCCTTGCTGGAAAGTTGATCCCGGGGCGCCCTAGTCCCCCCCCGGCCCCCGCCAGGCCCAAGGGGGCGGGGCGGGGGCGGGGGCGGGGCAGGCGGCTACCCCACAACCCCGGGCGGGTTGCCGGTGTGTGTCCGCGTGCTGCGGTGTGTGACGGGCGGGTCACGTGGGGTCACGTGTGTCACGTGTGGTCACGTAGGTCACGTGGGGTCACGTAGGTCACGTGGGTCACGTGGGGTCACATGGGCCTGAGGCTCCCGGAGTCACGCGGCGGATCGCTCACTACTGATAATATGAAAAACTCTAAACTCTCGCTGAGTCAACAACCCACAACACAAGCCAGTACACAAAACATGGTGCCAGCATGTCACCACCACCACCACCACCACGCTGCCGCCGCACCACCACACCACACTACCACTGTACTGTGATGCACAACGGGTAATTTTGCACAATTTAATTGTTTCGAGAGCGCGGACAGAGGCCGGCCCCCCAGGCTATTGGGGGCCGGCCCGTTAAAACACAGGCTGACTTTAGAACACAGAACATCTCCCTCTCTCTCTCTCTCTCTCTCTGTGACAGATTATTGTGCTATAAACTTTGTACCTGACCGCGGCCCCCCACGCACACCATCAACGCTAGCACCGACGGCCGCTGGGAGCAGGTCAGATATAGCAAGGTGAGGAATGCCCAAACCATCAGATCTGCGGGCACACGTTTTGTTCGCGGGGAGCGGGGAGCCGCGTTCCAACGGCCCCCCCGCCCCGCCCTGCCTCGCCCCACGCGAGGGACGCGCTCCGTGTCCGACTAGAGTCAGTCTGAGGCCGGCGCAGGTCTGTTGTGCCGCGCCGGCCACTACTATAACAAATATGAACCACTAAATAAAGACAACATTTGTACATGAACATACAAACTAACAATCTTTGGCAATACTCAGGCTAGGACTGAGATTACGAGTATAACTATATCAACACTCTGTGGAGGTTAGGATAAAAGTGGAATGTGGGCTGTACCTCTGTCTCACTAGCATCAAAGTTGCATCAACCCTGCTACTTCACGCCAGGGAAGAGCCGACACCCCTCTGCCGGGGGCGTTCTCTGCCACAACCCAAACCTGGCCCCGCGCCGCGTCATGCCCCCTCGCGGGCACCGCACAGTATCACAGTAATAATGGCAGTGTTCGCCAAAGTGGGTCCGGGCCACTTGTTCACCCTAGCTTGTCTTACATCTAGGAAGGCTGCAGTGCTCTGCAGCAGGTCTGCCCGGGGGCCTGAGACCCCCCGCAGGGCGTCGCAGCGCCGCCTCCCCCCCCGGCCTCGGCGCCGGGCGGGAACACGTTTGTCGAACACTGGCTAGGCCTATGCCCTGAGAGGCCTATGCCCTGAGATAAGTCAGGTAGTATTTGTATGACTCAGGGATGGATCATTACTGTAACCTGCCTGCCACCCACACCTTCAGGAGACCAGGCTTGAGTGATGGTGTGGCCAAGTGTGACGGCGCCGGCCGCTACTGTGTAGAGGATGCTGTCTCTTCAGCACCCAAACTCCAACTAAACCAAAGCTGACTCACTCCAGCAACAAACAAACAAACAAAAAAACTCAGAACAATACCTGGTGGTGTTCAAAGACCAGAAGGAGAGACAAAGACACATCTCCGTTAGCAAAGCCTCGTGTCAAGGGTGTCAAGGGTGTCCTCCCCGGAGCGTGGGGGGGGGGACACACCCGCTGGGACACTCCACCCGACAGCCCAAGGCGGTGTGGGGGGGCTGTACTCCCTCCCTTCCTCCCCCTCCCCCCATGCCGCTCGGGACGTGAACTTGAACAGGCTTCCTTCACACTACAATCAAGAGGGACGGCAAAATATCAAATGATCTGTAAACTTCCCAAAAGCCAATGCTACACAATTCTATAATTATAATACCTGGGCGAGGAGGCGGCTCGCTCTCACCTGTCCTGACCTCACCTGACCTCACCTCCCTCGCACTCAAAAGTAAACAGCAGTCCAACCTTGGGGGGGTGTAGGGAGGGTATAGGGGGTGTGGGGGGGGGTATGGACAAGCCTGTTCCTGCATCGCTACAACGGTGTGCCTCTTTGGGCCTACGAGGTGCTGCGCGTCACCCTGGGGGGGCGTGGTGGGGGAGGGTGGCGGGCATGTACACGCGCACACACACACCCTCCTGCCACGGACCCTTGGTGGGTGGAAACGCACACAAACAAAGCGTATTAAACATTCAAGTCTGCTATGGGGTCAGTAAGTGTCGGGCGATGCAGTGTGGGGCGTCAAAACACCAATATGGCGGTGAGGCCCTAGGTGCCAGGACCCAGGGGGGGGAGGGGGAGGGGGAGGGGGGTGGGGGGGGGAACACTTATGAAAGTTTGACTGCTGGTGTCATATGGTGCCACATTGTGGGCACTTGTTTGCTGGGTGATAAGTATGAAGCAATACACCAATCATAGTATTCCTTCCAAAGACGGTAACTCAATCACTCTCACACACACACATGCGCACACACACACACACACACACACACACACACATGCGCGCACACACACACGCGCGCGCACAGTATTTTTTTTTTTAACTCTTTAAAAGACCCATGGCCAGGGTTAGTGAGCCCCGTGGGGTGGAGGGCAGCAACCCCCGGGCCATGACCAAACACTTTCAACAACTGAGAAACTGTCCCGCCTTACAACTAGAGGACAAACTCCGTCCTCCTAAACTAAAGAAAAGCCAAACTCTGCACTTCCACTAATAATAGGACCCAGGCGTAACAAGTGTGGCACAAGGTGGCACTGTGCCGCGGTGGGCAGGGGTGCCGCTGCGGCTCCTCAGTTGCCCCACCAGTCCGTCCCCGAGGCACCGGAGCTGTTGTAGCTGTTGTAGCTGCCGCCGCTGCTGCTGCCGCCGCTGAAGCCACTGTAACCACCGTAGTGGTTGAAGTGTGGCGGAGCTGCAAACACAACTGTTCTTACCATACAGGTCACTGCCCATACCCACCTACCCCTATACCCGACACACCATACCATGCCCACACCACACCATGCCCCACACCATACCAGGCCATGCACAATATATACACACACACACACCATGCACCATACACACACACACACACCATGCACCATACACACACACCATGCACCATACACACACACACACAGCTTATATCAAATCCTCCCCACATTAATATTATCATGAAAAATACTGAATATTCCTCCATACCTCCATACATACACACACACATTCCTTCCTCTCATAACCCTTGTAAGTAATCTCTCTCTCATTCCTCCTTCCTTCCTTCCTTCCATGTTTATTTAGCTCTTCACAAACTTTCAAATTATTTCATTTCTCTCTCTCAGAACTACTACTACTACTACTACAACTACTACTACTACTACTACTACTACTACTACAACTACTACTACTACTACTATATTAACTCTATACTTATAAAATGTACTGAAGTCAAACGTTTATACATACCTCCATTATCTAAAAAAAGAAAATACATTACATAATTTATATTTTCTAAGCATTCAAACACACACACACACATACACACACACACACTTTCCCCCTCTCTCTCTCTCTATCTCTATCTCACACACACTCTCTCTTTCTCTCACACACACACACACACATATAACCACCACCACCACCATCACAATTACACTTACATTCTTTAAAAAAACACACACAACACACACATACACACACACACACCCTAAACCCTCACACACACACACACACACACATTCCCGCACCATCCCAGGAAGCATAGGTGCACACAAACCCCTCCCAAACCCACACACGTACACACCCACCCTAAAACACCACACACACACACCACAGACACACATTCCCGCACCACCCCAGGAAACATAAGTGCACACAAACCCACACACATACACACCCACCCGCAAAACCCCCACACACACACGAACAAACAGACAACAGGTGAAGGCGTGAGGGAATGAATTATCCACACTCACCTCCACCAAAATTGCTGAAACCAGGTCGGGCAGACGAACCTCCGGCAGTCTTGTTCCGATCAACTTGGCGGTAATCTCTGGAGCCGAAACCTCCTCCGAATCTCTTTCCACCTCCGCTGCGGCCCCTTCCGCCTCCTCCTCCTCCTCCCCAGCGAGTCTCGGAGGCGATTACTTCCAGCCATTTGGGAAGTTCTTGTTTTGCCTCCTGTAGTAATTCGACGAGATCGCGGACCATGTTTCGGTTTTTGTCGTTGAAGAAGCTGGTGGCTAGGCCTGTTTTTTTGGGGTAGGGGGGGGGGGGGGGGGGAAGGGTGTGTTTTAGGGTGTGTTTGTCTCTCTCTCTCTCTCTATGATTTTTTCTCTTACTCTCTCTCTTTCTTTCTCTTTTTTTGGATTTTCCTCTCTTTCTCTATCTCTCTGTTTATATCATTCCCTCTCTCTCTCTCTCTCTCTCTCTCTCTCATTTCCTCCCACTATTTCTCTCCCTCTCTCTCTCTCTCTCTCTCTATCATTACCTCTGTTTCTTTCTCTCTCAATCCCTCCCGCCCTCTCTCTCTCTCACTCCCTATTTCTCTCTCTCCCTCACACACACACACACATACACACACACGTACACACACACACACACATACACACCCAGGTTGCCCATGCGGCCTGTACGTCCAATCCTGTGTACGTATTCTTCAATGTCTGACGGCAGATCGAAGTTGATGACATGCCTCACGTGGGGAATGTCCAGACCACGGGCGGCGACCTGGAGGGGGGTGGGGGGGGGAAGGGGTGGAGGAAAGGGAGGAAAGAGGGAAGGTGGAGGAGGAGGAAAGGGAGGAAGAAGGGAGAGGAAGGAAGAATTAGTTAATGCAAGTACAGATGAATTAATATTTGTATTATTTTTTTAACCTAACTTAACTAAACTCTAATCTAACTTAACTAAATCCTAACCTAACTTAACCTAACTTAACTAAACCTTAACCTAACTTAACTAAACCTTAACCTAACTTAACTAAACCCTAACCTAACTTAACTAAATCCTAACCTAACTTAACCTAACTTAACTAAATCCTAACCTAACTTAACCTAACTTAACTAAATCCTAACCTAACTTAACCTAACCTAACCTTAACCTTACTAACCTAACTTAACCTTACTTTCCTTCCCTTCCCAAACCTAACCTTACCTAAACTAACTAAACCTTCCCTTCCCTTCCTTCCCTTCCCTTCCCTCCCATTCTCTCTCCCTCCCTTTAGCTAACATCCCCTTACCTTTCCTTCTCAAATCTAACCTAACCTAACCTTCCATACTTTCCCGTCCTCTCTCTCTCTCTCTTAGGCTACGATCACCCTTCCACCCCTCCTTCCCTTCACCCTGCCCCCCCCCATCACCCTAGCACACACTCACAGCAGTAGCCACAAGGATGGGACACTGGCCGCTGTGGAACACCCTCAACGCGTCCTCTCTCTCTTAGGCTACGGTCACCCTTCCACCCCTCCTTCCCTTCACCCTACACCCTTCCCCTGCCCCCCCCCCATCACCCTAGCACACACTCACAGCAGTAGCCACAAGGATGGGACACTGGCCGCTGCGGAACACCCTCAACGCGTCCTCTCTCTCTTAGGCTACGGTCACCCTTCCACCCCTCCTTCCCTTCACCCTACACCCTTCACCCTGCCCCCCCCCCATCACCCTAGCACACACTCACAGCAGTAGCCACAAGGATGGGACACTGGCCGCTGCGGAACACCCTCAACGCGTCCTCTCTCTCCCTCTGACTGCGATCGCCGTGAATACTTGTCACCGGGTAGCCGTGGCGGTAAAGGAATTCCTCGAGTGCGTCGGCGCCCTTCTTGGTCTCAACGAACACCAGGGTAAGAGACTCCACTGTGGGGGGGGAAGAGGAGGAGGAGAGGAAGAGGAGGGAGGAGGAAGAGGGGGGAGGAGGAAGAGGGGAAGGGGTGGTTTTTTATTTTATTTTAATTTTTTTTTTCATGTTTAAAAAGAAGAAAATTGTTTGTTTGTTTTTCTCTCTCTCTCTCTCTCTCTCTATTCATATTTTTTTCTCTTTCTCTCTCTCTCTCTCTCTCCATACTTTTCCTCTCTTCCTCTCTCTCTTCATCCTTCCTTTCTTCCCCTCTCTCCCATACTTTTCCTCCCTCTCTCTCCAACCCACACACACACACACACCCTCTCCCCTACACACACACACACACACACACACACACACACACATACCTCGGTAGCTTCAATAAGACAATCCAAGCCAACAGCATTAAAAACATCTAACAGGAACAAACACACACATACACACACACATTACCCCCCCCCCCCCCCCCCACACACACACACACACATGTACACCACACCCCTACACACACACACCTTCCCCCTTGGTAGCTTCATTAAGGCGGTCCAGCCCAGCAGCGTTGAGGATGTCTAACAGGAAGGAACGTTTGTCCTCCTCAGCGACCCACACGATCTTCTGGGTAATGTTCTCGGAGGTGGAGCCAACGCGTCCTACGGCCAAGAAAATATAGTTGTCTAGGAAGTCCTGTGGGGGGGGAGGGGGGGTTAGAATACGTACATAAACATACATACATATATATACACTAAGTACGGATAGGTATATATATATGTAAATGACTACCAAAAATGCACACGATACTATATAAAAGCATACATGATTTTCACACACACACACACACACACACACACACATGTAAAATCAAATACACACACACACACACACACACACAGTACCTCCCATACACACCTTTCTCCCCCTAACACACCTCAAAACACCCTTTACACACACCCAAACACACTTACACACCCCCTAAACACACTTACACACCCCCACATAGCACCCCCTACACCCCCGCCCCCCCCACACACCTGAGCTAGACGTTGAATCTCCTTGGGGAATGTGGCGGAGAACATGAGGGTCTGTCGTTGTCCTGTTGGCGGCATGTTGTCTTCCTCAACAATGCGGCGAATTTGTGGTTCAAAGCCCATGTCAAGCATCCGATCGGCCTCATCCAGAACCAGGTACCTATGGACAGATGACGCACACGGATGACGCACATGGATAACGCACATGGATGACGTACATGGATGACGCGCACGGATGAAGGGACGGGTGAGGTGGAATAAATTGATGTTATGATATACATACATATACACACACGTACGCGCACATACAACAATCTAGTCCAATTTTATTTTGGTTAATCATATTAGTCACACACACATGTACACTTTCCTTTCCACTCCAGACATACACACAGCCACACGCACACACACACATACAACAGTCCAGCCCAATCTTGCCCCAATCAATCATAAACACACACACACACACACACACTTTCCTTTCCCTTACAGACACACACAGCCCCCCACGTACACACAGCCCCCACACGTACATACACACAGCCCCACACACACACATACTTGCAACAATCCAGTCCAATCTTCCCTCGGTCAATCATGTCAGCTAGCCTCCCAGGTGTGGCTACCAGCAGGTGACAGCCTCGGGCCAGGTCACGCATCTGGGACACCACGTCAGCGCCACCGTACACCACACAGGGACGCACACGGGCTCTGGGGGGGGGAAGGTGAGGTTAGGTGTGTGGGTGTGTGTGTGTGTGTGTGTTTTGGGGTGTTTTGTGTGTGTTTTGGGAGATTTGGGTGTGTTTGTGGGTGTGTGTGTATTTTGGGGTGTGTGTATGTGTGTTTTAGGGGGTGTTTGTGTGTGTGTACGTGTATGTGTGTGTGTGTGTTTTTGTATGTATTTATTTAACTAGAATACAACAACAAGGAACAATATATATGAAATAGAAGGATAATTATATATATATATTTTTTACATATATATAGATAGATAGAGAGTTTGAACACGTAAAAAAATCGAAAAATTCATAATAAATTTCACACACACACCTAAACACACACACATACCTAAAAACACACACATACCTAAGCACACACACACACCTAAAAACACACACATACCTAAACACACACACACACCTAAAAACACACATACCTAAAAACACACACATACCTAAACACACACACCTAAAAACACACACATACCTAAAAACACACACAATCTAAAAACACACACACATACCTAAAAACACACACAATCTAAAAACACACACATACCTAAACACACACACACACACATACACTAATTCCTCCCTCATTCACCCATTCCCTCCCCATTACCTATAAGAGAATTTCCTTGACTCGTCGTAGATCTGAGTGGCCAGTTCTCGGGTAGGAGCCAGCACCAGGGCCAGCGGGTACTGCTTGCTGCGGCCGCGGGGGTTGTTGTTCTTCACCTATGGGGTTGTATGGGGTTAGGTTAGGGTGGTGAGGTGGTATGGGGTTAGGTGGGGTGGTATGGGGCTCTATTTTGACTACCTTATTATTTATCATTTCCCCTTCCACCACCACCTACTCCTCCTCTTGCTTCCGTTACTCTTCTTCCTCCTCCTCCTCCTCCACTTCCTCCTCCTCCTCACCTGCACGGGCCCTCCTTCATAGATCTGGTTGAGTATTGGCACCAGGAAGGCAGCTGTTTTGCCTGAGCCGGTCTGAGCACAGGCCATTAAGTCTCGCTTGCCTAAGATGAACGGAATTGCGTATTTCTAGAGGGAGAGAGAGATGATTTTGTTAATATATAGATAGATAGATAGATGGATGGATGGGTAGATGGGTAGATGGATGGGTAGATGGATAGATAGATGGGTAGATGGATGGGTAGATGGATAGATAGATAGGTATAGCAACAGCAGAAGAAAATGTACAAATATATATACTTAGAATGAACTGGAAAGAAAAGTTATGTTATGTGTAAATATATCGATACCACGCGCACACACACATACATACACCCTTCCCCATACACACACATATACATACACCCTTCCTGTACACATACGCACACACCTGCACTGGGGTGGGCCGTTCATAGCGTGCGAGAGTGATGTTCATTCGGATTATTTCGGTGAGTTTGATGTCAGCGAAGGTGTTGATGGATGTTGGTACGTCATCGCCTGTAGCCTCCACTGGGATGTCATCGTACTTGTCAAAATTGATGCCGCTGTTGGACTGTGGATGACGGATGACGGGGCGGGTGACGGGCGGGTGACGGGTGACAGGTGGGTGAGGAACGGATGAGTAGAATTAGTTTAGGTTTAAGATTATACCAGAAAATAGTCAAATATGTATCAATTATGTGTATAACTGCAGCTACTACCTTCTCCCTACTTTTTCTACTACTACTACTACAAATATTACTACTACTACTACTACTACTACCACCTTGTCCCTCCTCCTCCTCCTGCTCCAACACACACCTGCACTACTGTCCCTCCGTTACTCGAGCTCGAGAACAGCTCAGCCTCCAGCACCTCATTCCTCGGTAGGGGCTGCGTCCAGTCATCTCTGTCCCCAATGCGGTCCTGCCAACGCCCGCCCCCGCCCCCCCCGCTCCCGCCACCCCCTGAGGACCTGTCGCGCTCATCCTCCACCCAGCGGTTGTTCCGAGGAGGAGGTCCGTTCATGGCTCCTCCTCCTGCTCCTCCGGCTCCTCCTCCCTCGCGATAACCTCCATCAAAACCAGTACTGTGGGGGTGAGGTGAGGTTAGGTTAGGTGAGGTTAGGTTAGGGTGAGGTTAGGGTGAGGTTAGGTTAGGTTAGGTTAGGGTGAGGTTAGGTTAGGTTAGGGTGAGGTTAGGTTAGGTTAGGGTGAGGTTAGGGTGAGGTTAGGTTAGGTTAGGGTGAGGTTAGGTTAGGTTATATATTTTTTTTTATAATGTGTGTCTATATATATATATATGCATTTCTCTCTCTCTCTCTCTCTCTCTCTCTTTTCTCCACTACACACACACACACACACACATCCTCTCTCTCTCTCTCTCTCTCCATCCATCCTTTCCTCTGCACACAAACATCCCCTCCCTCCTTCTCTTTCTCTCTCTCTCCTTTCCTCCAGACACACACACACACCCCCACCCACACCCCCACCCACCCTGCCCCCCCCCCTTACCTTCTTCCGTCTCTGCCGCCTCCCCACCGGTCGTCCCTGTCCCTGTACCCCCTGTTGTCGCCTCCCCTGAACCCCCCGCCCCCCGGAGCCCCCGTCCTGTTGTCACGCCTCTGGAAAGTGGTGGGCGGCCCATTCTTCTGTGCACCTAGGAGAGGGGGGGGGGGAATGGGCGGTTAATGGGGGAAGAAATGGGGAGAATGGGTTTATTTGGGGGGGAAATATTTGGGGGGGAAATATTTGGGGGGAAATATTTGGGGGGAAATTAATAGGGTAGAGAGAAAATAATAGGGACTTTTTTTTAAATTAATAGGGAAAATAATGTTTTTTTTTTTTTTATTAATAAGGAAAATAATCGCTGTTAATACGTACATGGCTACAAATGCGTAATAGAAATACGCACATATATGTACGTATGTATATCTAGTCATTACTTATTTCTACACACACACACACATATACGCACATTATATGTACACAAAAGCTATCAGTACACACACACATAATGTATATCTATCTATCTAACTGTGTGTGTGTTGAGGAGGAGGAGGAGGAGGAGGAGGAGGAGGAGGAGGAGGAGGAGGAGGAGGAGGAGGAGGAGGAGGAGGAGGAGGGAGGTGGTGGTGATAGCCACTTCCCTTAATCACTCCTCTCTCTCTCTCTCTCTCTCTCTCTCTCTCTCTCTCTCTCTCTCTCTCTCTCTCTCTCTCTCTCTCTCTCTCTCTCTCTCTCTCTCTCTCTCTCTCTTATCTTTTTCTATCTTTCATTTCCTTTTCCTTTTCAATTTTTTTTTTATTATTTTCGTCATAATTTTCTGAGAACGTAATATTTCTTAAAGGTTAAACTTATGTGTGTGTGTGTGTGTGTGTGTGTGTGTGTGTGTGTGTGTGTGTGTGTGTGTGTGTGTGTGTGTGTGTGTGTGTGTAACTGACTAACTAATTGACTGACTGACTGACTGACACCTCCTCTCAATTTTTCCTCCCTCTCTCCAAACCACAATGGAGAGATGGAGGGAAAGGGGGGAGGGGGTGGAGAGATAAGGAGAGAAAACAGACTACATACACACATACCCACACACACACACACACATATACACATACATACACACACACACACATATACATACATACATACAATAATCTAACCTAATATTTTTTTTCTTGTATATATATAATTAAACGATTAAATAAATAAATAAATATAATAATAAATATAAATACTTCAATGTTATAATTCTCTCTCTCTCTCTCTCTCTCTCTCTCTCTCTCTCTCTCTCTCTCTCTCTCTCTCTCTCTCTCTCTTTATCTTATCTCTCTTTTTGCCATTACTAGTATTACGTAATTTCTTTTTCTGCATTCCTTACTAATGGAGAGAGAGAGAGAGAGAGAGAGAGAGAGAGAGAGAGAGAGAGAGAGAGAGAGAGAGAGAGAGAGAGAGAGAGAGAGAGAGATATACAACCAAATTTCACTTTTAGAGCAAAAAAAAAAAATCTATACATCCTTAAAAATCAAAAATAAAATGACAATTCCTAAATTCTAAATATTAAAAAAAAATAAACACTTTAAAAATATTCGTAAAATCTATAAAAATTTAATAAACTTCAAAAATTTTCCGAACTAAAAAAAAATCTATATATTGTAATTTTTTTTCCTTTACTTAAAATATTTAAAAAAAAAACGTAAAATCGTAAAAAAAAAAAATAAATAAATAAATAAAAAAAAAAAAATTTTTTTCCCTTACAAAAAAAATCTATATATTATCAAAAAAAATTTCTTATATTATTCAAAAAACTCAAAAATATTCTCTAAAAACCCCAAAAAAATCTATATATTATAATAGTTTGCCCTTACCTGGTGGTGGTGGTGGTGGTGTATCTTCTAAACGATTACGTAGGTGTGGAGGGATGTACCGCCCACCTCCACGCCCACCACGCCCACCAGGACGGGGCCCGATGTGATCACGACTCTCCAAGCCCAGACCAGCAAACTGTGGGCGGAAGGAGGGTTATTTAGGGGTGTTTTGAGGTGTTTTGGGCGTGTTTTGGGCTGTTTGGGGGTGTTTTGGGGTGTTTGGGCGTGTTTTGGGGTGTTTGTGGGTATTTTGGGCTGTTTGGGGGTATTTGGGCGTGTTTGTGGGTATTTTGGGCTGTTTGGGGGTATTTGGGCGTGTTTGTGGGTATTTTGGGCTGTTTGGGGGTGTTTTGGGCTGTTTGTGGGTATTTGGGGCTGTTTGGGGGTATTTGGGCGTGTTTGGGGGTATTTTGGGGTGTTTAGGGGTGTTTGGGGTGTTTTGGGCTGTTTTGGGGTGTTTTGGGCTGTTTGGGGGTGTTTTGGGCTGTTTGGGGGAGTTTGGGGGGTGTAAAGGTAATTTTTTGGGGTGTTTTGGGTAGAAAGGTGTGTTAGGGTGTGTTTTTTTGGGGGTAGGGGTGTGTTAGGGTGTGTATGGGGTAGGAAGGTGTGTTAGGGGAGAGGAAAGTGTGTTAGGGTGTGTTTGCGGGAAGGAAAAGTAAGATTAAGTAAGGTTAGATTAGGTTAGGTTAGGTAAGGTAAGGTTAGGTTAGGTAAGGTTAGGTTAGGTTAGGTTAGGTAAGGTTAAGTTAGGTAAGGTTAAGTTAGGTAAGGTAAGGTTACGTTAGGTTAGGTAAGGTAAGGTAAGGTAAGGTAAGGTAAGGTATGGTAAGGTAAGGTAAGGTAAGGTAAGGTAAGGTTAGGTTAGGTTAGGTTAGGTAAGGTAAGGTAAGGTAAGGTTAGGTAAGGTTAGGTAAGGTAAGGTAAGGTAAGGTTAGGTAAGGTTAAGTTAGGTAAGGTAAGGTTACGTTAGGTTAGGTAAGGTAAGGTAAGGTAAGGTAAGGTATGGTAAGGTAAGGTAAGGTAAGGTAAGGTAAGGTAAGGTTAGGTTAGGTTAGGTTAGGTAAGGTAAGGTAAGGTAAGGTTAGGTAAGGTAAGGTAAGGTAAGGTTAGGTTAGGTAAGGTAAGGTAAGGTAAGGTTAGGTAAGGTAAGGTAAGGTAAGGTTAGGTTAGGTTAGGTTAGGTTAGGTAAGGTAAGGTAAGGTAAGGTAAGGTAAGGTAAGGTAAGGTTAGGTTAGGTAAGGTTAGGTTAGGTAAGGTAAGGTAAGGTAAGGTAAGGTAAGGTAAGGTAAGGTAAGGTAAGGTAAGGTAAGGTAAGGTTAGGTTAGGTTAGGTAAGGTAAGGTAAGGTAAGGTAAGGTAAGGTTAGGTTAGGTAAGGTAAGGTAAGGTAAGGTAAGGTAAGGTTAGGTTAGGTTAGGTAAGGTAAGGTTAAATTAGGTTAGGTTAGGTAAGGTAAAGTAAGGTAAGGTAAGGTAAGGTAAGGTAAGGTAAGGTTAGGTTAAGTTATATTAGGTTAGGTAAGGTAAAGTATTTAATAAAACCTTCTCAAAATGCATCAAGTAATGTCAAAATACAACTATACATTCCGATAAAGATGTAAAATAATAATACCATAAGTTAGGTTACATTACATATGTTCAACACAATACGTCATAATAATAATAATAATAAATCTAATTATATTCACAAACGTAACTTAACCTAACCTCACACTTCTAACCTAACCTAATATAACCTCACTTCACCTCCACTAACGTTCACTATTAATAGGCGGAAATAGGTTGTAAGGGGAACGCAGCGGCCATCTTTAAAACCCACACACACAGTTACGTTAATTTCTAGGTTAAATTTCCTATATTTTCTCTATTTTGTTGGTTAATAGTTAGTTTTTGTTGGATTTTAAGGTATTTCTTGTATATTTATTTGAGTTAGGTTCGGGGAATTTATATAAAAACCGGCTTATTTTTTTTTTATACCTACGTGTATCTATATTTAGTTATTTTTTGATCTATTTTTGTTTGAAAATAGTTAATATATATATTTGTTTAGGGAGGCGAGTGTAAAATTTTAATGTAATTTGAGTTATAATTGATGAATAAAAATAATAAATAAATAAATAAATAAATAAAATCACTGGTAATCTATAATATACAAACCAAATTTCCTTCAATAAATAATGAATAAAAACAATGATAAAAATAAATAATATATAATGACTCAAAACTTTTTTTCCGGCAAATCAAAATTATCAACACGAAAAAATAAACAAAATAAATAAATATATAAAAAAACAAAAACAAAGAAAAAACAATAATAATAACAATTTAAACCGAAAAATAATCATAATAATCACTAATGAATAATAATAATAATGAAAATAGACCTTAAATCCCACCTCTTCACATATATCCTCAAATTCCTACATAATTACGCAACCTCCATATATAAGCCTATCAAAATATACGCACATAGGCCTAAACCACACACACCACCACTAAACAACTCAAAAAAACACGTCAAACAAGCACAAACCTCAAAAAATATAAATAAACTCCAAAAATTGATTAATACGAACAGAAAAAAAAAGATGGAGACACAGAGAGAAAGGTTGAAAATAAACTTGTATTTTCACCTTAATTTCTGGTATAATTACAAAGTTAATGGTGTCGCTTACCTGCCGTTCCAGACCTACGCCATTATGGTTGGTTGCATTACTCATATTATAAGCAGGTGAAGGGTAATAAGGGAAAATGGCGGAGTTATTTCAGCAACGTGGACGAGAAGGACAAAGCGGATTGCTTTCCGTGACGTCACTCGCCTTCCTCTCCGATGCTAAGTTAATTTTATATTTATTTCGATGATTTTTAGGTGTTATTTTATGATGTTATTAATTATTATAAGACTATTTTGTTCTATGGTATGGTGGGTTTAATATTTGATTTAAGGTTTTATATATATGTGATGTTTCAAAGTCTAGTATTTCGGTTTATTTTGACTTTTTAGGTGTTTTTGATATGTTTTTACGGTGTTATTTATTATTTTAAGTGTTTTTTTGTTCTATTATATTGTGTTTTAATGGTATTTTAAGGTTTCTTTATATATTTGTGATCTTTATGTGTCTAATATTTCGTAATTTCTTTTGTTTTTTTAGAGTTTTCTGTCTAATTTAATGGTTTATTTATGTTTATCGATGTTTTTATTTATGGTATATATGGGTTTTGTTGTGGTTTTGGTGTAGAACTTATATTATTCATCCTTTTTCTCTCTCTCTCTCTTCCTTGCTATCTCTCTCTCTCTCTCTCTCTCTCTCTCTCTCTCTCTCTCTCTCTTGCTATTTTTTTTTTTCTCTCTCTCTCTCTCTCTCTCTCTCTCTCTCTCTCTCTCTCTCTCTCTCTCTCTCTCTCTCTCTCTCTCTCTCTCTCTCTCTCTTACAAGCCGGTTATTTATTTAATCATTTTATCTGATCTATTACTACCGAAAAATATTCTTATGAATTACATATAACTTTTTCATAAGGTATTATATCTATATTATATTTCCTTATGTATTTTATTTCTATATAGACAAGATGGCGACGAGGGGGGTGGAGAGGATGAAGGGGGGGACAATGTTTTGATTTTGTCGTTACTACACAAAACGCTTAATATCTTCCCTTATCTCGTGTTTATCATCATTATATTAAAACTTTGTAGTATTTAAAGGACTTGTGTGACCTTGTGGAGGAAGTAGAAGGATTATCGAAGGTAATAGTAATGATAATAGTAGTAGTTATGTTAATAAGTGATATATAGACATGTATTAGACACGTATTTATCTTAATATTTGTTATGTTACTATTACTACTACTACTACTACTACTTTCTTTCTTTCTTTCTTTCTTTCTTTCTTCCTTCCTTCCTCCTACAACTATTTCTTCTTCCTTCCCCCTACTACTACTACTACTACTACTACTACTACTACTACTACTACTACTACTACTACTACTACTACTACTACTACTACTATTCCCCCCCCTAGGCCATGGGCAGCGAGGCGGCAGCTGTGCAAGTATTGACTCGTGCTGTGCAACTCGACGGGGAAAAGAAATTTGCTGAGGCGCTGGCATGTTACGAGCAAGGAATTAGACTATTACTGCAGGCTGGCAAGGGTGTGTGTGTGTGTGTGTGTGTGTGTGTGTGTGTTGGCAAGGGTGTGTATGTGTGTGTGTGTGGGAAGGGGGTGAGGATGGGAGGAAGGGGTGAGGGTGCATGTGTGTGTGTGTAGGGGAGAGGAGAGGAGAGTGTATGTGTGTGTGTGTGTTGGGAAGGGTGTGTGTGTGTGTGTGTGTGTGTGTGTGTGTGTTGGGAGAGGGGAGAAGGGTGTGTGTGTGTGTGTGTGTGTCAATAGGAATGGTAAAATTGTGTGTGTTTGTCTATATCTGTGTACGTATTTTTGTAAGTGTGTATGTGTGTATGGAAAAGGTCTGTCTGTGTATGTATTTTTTTTAATATATATATACGTATGTGTGTGTGTGTGTGTGTGTGTGTGTGTGTGTGTGTGTGTGTGTGTGTGTGTGTGTGTGTAATTAAACAATTTAAAAAAAAATCTATATATATAAAAAGATATATATAAAAAAATAATCATAATCTAACCCACAAACTAACATTATCATTATTACTAACTGCACACACACACACACACACACACACACACACACACACACACACACACACACACACACACACCCTAACCTAACCCTCCCCCCCCTAGAGGTCCGCGATGAGGGGAAACGCGCACACTTCCGTAAAAAAACCGAAGAATACTTAGGCCGCGCTGAGGCTATGAAGGTGGCGGCAGACAAGGTGAAGGCAGACCTATGTACACACAGGCAGGTAAGGGTACTAGGGAAGGGAAGGGAAGGGATGGATAGGGTAGGGTAGGGAAGGGAAGGGATGGATAGGGAAGGGATGGGTAGGGAAGGGAAGGGTAGGGAAGGGAAGGGAAGGGAAGGGTAGGGATGGGTAGGGAAGGGAAGGGTAGGGAAGGGTAGGGAAGGGAAGGGAAGGAGAGGATAGGGAAGGGAAGGGAGAAGATCACCCTACCACCCTGTCACCCTATTTTCACCCTATCCACAGATCCAGATAGGTAATGGAGAGACGGGACACAGTTATGAAGGTGTGTTTGGTCCCCTAATCACCCCTACGCTAACTGAGGTGGTGGTGGAGGATGCGTACATACGGTCTACACACCAGGTAATGTGTGTGTGTACGTGTGTGTGTGTGTGTGTACGTGGGGGTGGGAGTGGGGTGTGTGTGGTTGGGGGTTTTTTTCGGTGGGGGGGGGCGTGTTTGGAAAAGTGTGTGTGTGGAGGTGTGTGTGTGGGTGGATTTGTGTGTGTGGGTGTGTGTTTTTTTATTTGGTTGAAAAAAAAAAGTGTTAAAAATTTTAATATAAGTTAATGTTTAAAGCCAAAAAAAAAAAAAAAAATGTATTATAATTGTATCTCAAAATCCAAAACAAAAAAAAATCGCTTCCCAAAAAACTTTTTCAAAAAAATAATAATAAATAAATAAATAAATAAAATAACATTAAAAAAATATATTCAAAATTAACGGAAAAAAAAAAAAAAAAAAAATTTGCCACAGAAAAACGTAATTTAAATCATGAAATAATTGATACTACTACTACTACTACTATAACTACAACTATAACTACTACTACAACTACTACTACAACTACAACTACAAATATAACTACAACTGCTACTTTTCAGGTGTACAACTTCCTTTATCTCTGTGAGCTGTTAGTTAGGAAGGCTGAAAGGCTATCTGCTATAACTCTCATCACCTCACGCGACACTACAGACCACAAGTAAGGAGGAGGAGGAGGAAGAGGAGGAGGAGGAGGAAAGGGTTATAGAAGTAGAGTGAGAGAGAGAGAGAGAGGAGGAGGAGGAAGATTAGGATTAAGAATGAAATTAATAGGAGAGAGGAAGAGAAGGAGGAGGAGGGGGAGGAGGAGGAATAGATAGTAATATTAATAAGAGAAGAAGGAAGAGAGAGGAGGAAGATAATTAGAAGTAGATTAATAAAATAATAATAATAATAATAATGATAATAATAATAATAATATAATCTTTTCTCTCCACCTTTCCTTCCTCCCTCCTCCTCTTCCTCCTCCTCCTCCTCCTCCTCCTCCTCCTCCTCCTCCTCCCCCCCCACAGGACACAAAAGGAGAGGTTGTTTGAGATTCAACAATCCTTAAGGAATCATAATGTTACGCTCACAATCAACTTTTCTGAAACGATACATGATAGAGAGATAAGGTGAGTGTGCGTGTGTGTGTACGTGTGTGTGTGTGTGTGTGTGTGTGTGTGTGTGTGTGTGTACGTGTGTGTGTGTGTGTACGTGTGTGTGTGTTTTAAGATGAAATATATTGGTATTATTGAAAATATTTTACTACTAATTTTTTTTTCTCCCTCCCTCTTCCTTCCTTCCTACCTGCCTCCCCTCCTCCTCCTCCTCCTCTTCCTTTCCTCTTCCCTCCTTCCTTCCTCTTCCTCCTCCCTTCCTTCCTCCTCTTAACATAACTTTCTCTTTCCCTCCTTCTCGTCTCCTCACTCCTCTTTCTCTTCCTCTTCCTCCTCCTCCTCCTCCCCCCACCAGGTTGAACAATGGCTGGGTGGTCAAGATAGGTCGTGGTCTAGACTATTTCAAGAAGAGTGAAGGGAAGTTCTGTATCGGCTGGTCAGACTATCACTTCAGACCTTGTTACCAGACCACTATTGACTTGTACTACCGACCACCACAACCATAACCATAACCATAACCATAACCATAACCATGACTATAACCATCACCATAACCATAACCATCACCATAACCATAACCATAACCATGACTATAACCATCACCATAACCATAACCATAACCATAACCATAACCATAACCATGACTATAACCATCACCATAACCATAACCATCACCATAACCATAACCATCACCATAACCATAACCATAACCATAACCATCACCATCACCATAACCATAACTATGACCATGACCATAACCATAACTATGACTATGACTATGACTATAACCATAACTATGACTATAACCATAACTATGACTATAACCATAACTATGACCATAACCATCACCATCACCATCACCATGACTATGACTATAACCATAACCATAACCATAACTATGACCATAACTATGACCATAACCACAATTACACCTAACCTAACTACAATTACAACTACTAACCTAATCTAACCTTTACCACCACAACCACAACCACACCTAACCTAACCTAACCACAACCACAACCACACCTAACCTAACTACCACTACTACCACCACAACCACAACCACAATAACCTAACCTAACTTAACTTAATCTAACATCTACTACAAACCACCACCACCACCATCACAACCTAACCTAACTACCACTACTACTACTACCACCACAACCTAACCTAACCTCTACAACAGACCACCACAACCACAACAATCTAACCTAATCTAACCTCTACTACAGACCACCACAACCACAACCTAACCTAACTACCACCACAACCACAACCTAACCCCAACAACAACAACAACCTAACGTAATAATGACAACAATAATAATAATAATAATAACTAAATCTCTCTCTCTCTCTCTCTCTCTCTCTGTCTGTGAGAGAGAGAGAGAGAGAGAGAGAGAGAGAGAGAGAGAGAGAGAGAGAGATTTAAGATGTAATATAAATGCAAATAATGTTTTTGTAATATATTTTCATTTTATTTTTAGTCCAGATAATATATATATAGAGTCAATTTTATACATATTTATACATTGTTATTACGTACATACATACATACATACGTACATAGGGTTGTGATATATGTATGTATGTGTGTGTGTGTGTGGGATTCAGTTTTGTATGTATGTATGTGTGTGTACGTGGGTGTGTATGGTAGATTTAGTATTTTATGTATGTATGTGTGTGTGTGTGTGTGTATGGGAAATTAGTATTTTATGTATGTATATGTGTACCTATGTGTGTGTGTGTATGTATGTGCGTATGTGTGTATGTACATAAATATAAAACAATTTCAAGACAAACAAACAAACACAACCGTCTGTGATTCATGTACGTTATAAGAAAACCCATGTGCGTATTTTTTTTTCTTCCATACATACATGTGTACGTACGCGTTAGTTAGTTCGTTCCAGACCAACGCGTACACACAATATGTACGTATGCATGTATGGGTATATTTTTGATGTACGTTTTGTAATAAAGTTAATAAAGTTTACACGTGTACGTTTATGTATGTATGTGTACCTTTATAAACACAACAATAATTAATTACATATATACATAAATTACTACAATAATTATATAACTAGAGAAAGAGAGAGAGAGAGAGAGAGAGAGAGAGGAAAAAGAAGATATGGAAGGAAGGAAGGAATGAAGAGATGAAAGAGAAAAAAAAAAAAAGAAAGAGAGAGAGAGAGAGAGAGAGAGAGAGAAGAGAAAATTGAATAAAAAAAAGATAGAAGGAAGGGAATAGAGAGAATTGATAATGAAAGAAAGAATTAGAGAGAATGAATGTTTATAATCCCACAAAATACATAATAATAATAATAATAATAATAATAATTTAATAGACTAATAATTAATCAACATTTTCCTATTAATTAATTTTCAGTTTTTCTAAATTTCAAGCGACTAATAATAATAATAATAATAATTTTCTATCTACGGATATATTACTACCAATTTTTTTTGGGGGGGCGGGGGGCGGGGGGGGCGGTTTCTTAAGATTATAATGACTTCAATAATTATATAGTTCACTAATTACATCTAAATAAGAAGAGATAATTATATATTCTATTAATTATATTCTATTTTGGCTCTCTCTCTCTCTCTCTCTCTCTTCTATGTGTGCGTGTGTGTATGTGCGTCAATCAACAGAAACAATACGTACATAGCTGGAATGGAAAGCTTACGAGGTAGAAAAATACCGCACACACACGCACACGGCTACAATAATTACCTTCTTCAATTCTTGTAATAATCTTTTAAAACAGCTACACCGGCTTCTATGTGCGTATCCATGTGTATGTATGTATATGTATGTACGGATAATTTTTACTCGTCAAAAATCATCACAAATGTCGTTTCGTAAAGCAAGGTTCTACTGTATGTATGTATGTATGTATGTGTGTGTGTACGTATGTCTACCCCCCCTTACCCCTCTGGCCCCCCCAGAGCCCCTAAAAAGAAGGCAGTGACTAGTGTCCCTAGAGCCGCCCCAAATAACATAGTCCCCCCTACTTTAAAATACCCTACATCCCCCCCACCCACGCCCACGCCATCCAGGGTGGGCGTGGGGGGGAGGGGGCCTAGGCTACCCTCCCCCTCTAACTGCCGCATCTTAATTAAAACCTCATTAACGGTAATAATTAACTCATTGCTAACCCGAGAGATGTCATTAGTAATATTTTGGGTTAGGGAAATTAACTCGGCATTTGTTTCCCTAGCCGTGTTGAGGTTAGCGGTGACTTTCTGCCCGAGGGAAATAAGTTCGTTGTTTATTTCCCTAATGGCGTTAATTCCCCGGGCATTTTCCTCAGAGTATTTTCCCTGTAACTGGGCATAATCTAGGGTACTTTTTGAGGGTATGCTAGGGTATTTCTGGGCATTCTCCCCTAACTGGGCATCATTTAGGGCCTTTTCCTGTAACCGGGTATCATTTAGGTCCTTCTCTAACCGGGCATCATTTAGGTCCTTCTCTAACTGGGCATCATTTAGGGCCTTTCCAATGGGTAAACTAGGGTATTTTGGGGTATTTCCCTGCGCTAGGGTATCTTGGACGACGGATTGCATGTGGTTGAAGGCACGGATGAGTGTCTGCTGCGAGGAGGTGACGTGCTCCTTGATCTCACGGATGCGCACCCAGTTGTTGACGGATGTAATGACGGATGCAAGTGCGGCTGATACCACAGAGGCGATGATGGACCTATGGGGGTGTGGTAGGGGGTTGTGGAGGGGTTTTGGAGGGGTTTTGGGGGGTTGGAGGGGATTTGAGGGGAGAGAAAGTGGTTATGGAGAGGTGAGGGAAATGGATGAGGTTGGTTGGGAGAGAAGGGAGGTTTTTTGGGAGAGAAAGTGAGTTTGGAGGGAATGAGAGAGGAAATGGAGAGAGAAAAGGGGGTTGGAGGGGTTTTTGGAGGGAGAGAAGGAGGAAATGGGGAGAGAAAGGGAGGGGGAGAGGAGGGGGGGGTTGGAGAGAAGGGGAGAGATTAATTTCTTGTCATTGTTATCTTATTCAGTTTCCTTTCAATTTCTCTCTCTCTCTCTCTCTCTCTCTCTCTCTCTCTCTCTTTCTATTTATATTTCAAAACTACTTCTATTTATCTATCTATCTAGTCATCCGTTCATCCATCCTGTCATCCGTTCATCCATTCATCCATCCTGTCATCCGTTCATCCATCCAGTCATCCGTTCATCCATTCAATCATCCGTCGAGTCACCCGTCTTACCAGTACTTCCCCTGCTCAGCCTGCATCCGTTCCCTCTCATGACAGTCCCGGATGGCGGCTGACAGGTGGGTGAAAGTGTCTCGCTCGGTCAATTCATACTTGGAGAACTGGGTACGGACTGACCTAAGGATGTCGTTTAAGTCCTTAGCCTGTGTGTGTGTGTGAGAGAGAGAATAAGTAGATTTAGTATAATAAATAAATAAATAAATAAATAAATAAATAAACATCCACATTCCTACCACATTCCCATTCCTACCACACTTCTACCACATTCTTACCTCATTAAACAGCCTCATATGTTCGGGGGAGTACTGTTCCGTTTTGGTAATTTTTTCATGATTGTTTACAAGCTTTGCCTGTATCTCCTCTATTTCAGCCTGTAGCCTGCGTCTCTCCCCCTGAGCTGACAACAAGCCTTCTGATAGCTGGGGGGGGCGGGGGGAGGAGGTGGAAGAGGAGGAAGGAAGGGTAGGAGGAGGAGGAGGAGGATGGGTACGAGGGAAGGAAAGAGAGGAAGGATGGTAGGTAAGGAGAGGTAGGACGGGAGATAGGGAGGAAAGGAGGTAGGTAGGTAAGAAGGGAGGGAGGGAGATAGGGAGGGAGGTAAGGAGGAAGGAAGGAAGGAAAGAAAAATTAATTAGACAATGATAATGATTAAATATTTGTATAATGTCAATATTTCTCATGCACACATACTCTCTCTCTCTCTCTCCTTACCTCCGTCACTCTATCTTGCGCTCTCTTCAAATCCGTAATCCCCACAAAATCCTGATATTGCTCATACCATCTATTCAATATATCATTCCAATCATCTGGCTTCCTGTAGGCTCCGCTAGGGGGCAGAACAGACCCCTTAGGGACCACTGGGGAAACTAGGGACGAGACCACACCTTCCTCTTCCTTTAAACCCCCTTTATTTCCCTCCATGAGACTTTTTTCCCCATTAAAATCCGATGTAAGAGTAATTTTTTCCTTTTCACTATTATCCGAAATCCGGTTTGTGGAGTACGGTTGCGGTAGTGTGGTAAGGTGTGGTAGGGTTAGGAACACACCCCTGCCACCCTTACACCCTAGGCCAGCCAGGGTGTGGGCGTGCAGGGTGTGATTTAATACCCTACACCGCCCTATACCACCCCTGCCACACACCATGTATCTTGTTATTGTAAGGGTCATGGTGGTGGTGGTGGTGGTGGTAGGCTAGTAGTAGTAGTAGTAGTAGTGCATAGTAGTAGCGGTGGTGGTGGTGGTGGTGGTGCTGGAAAGGAGAGAATGTGTGTATTAGTGCTATATCATTATTATTATCAGTAGTAGCAGTGGTAGTAGTAATTAATAATAGTAGTAGTAGTAGTATAATTATTTAATGAGGCTGATAATTAGTGGAGGTGAGGCCACGACATATTATTATTATTATTCCCTCACTAATGATGACTAGGTAAGCATAATTAGATAAGAATTGATGGCTACACCTATAAGGAATACTCTCTTAATTACACTTAAGTACATAATAATAATGATATTTTTCCGGCGTGCACTATACTCATACTTAACACACTTATAACACATAATTAACACCTTTATCTGTCTTAATTAACACTGTATCACCTTCACCTGTCCATATGCTGCTCCCCTTCACCTGGACACACTTATATACTTAATGAAAACAGTTATATCAGAAAAATCATTAGGTAACAGACGAGGCTCAATCTTCTTCTTGTGTCTTGTTTACAAAATGTTGAAAGAGAGAGAGAGAGAGAGAGAGAGAGAGAGAGAGAGAGAGAGAGAGAGAGAGAGAGAGAGAGAGAGAGCGCGCAAACCATAGATCTAATCCTGGAAACTTAGCAAAACAAAGTTAAAATGACTCTAATATAAAATTAACACATATATTAAGTATCAAATAACCAAAAATAATATAATAGAGCTCAAAATTAATATAAATAGCCTGTAAAAATGGCTGATAAATACATAAACACACACATATATATATACAAGATCAAAAAATTACCTCTATGGCTAGCGGGAAAAAAAATCACACCACACATAACCTAAGTCAAAAAAAGCCTATAATATATATAAAAAACCACATAACAAGTATCAAATAATCAAAAATAACATACCATAATCTTAAATAGGTCTATATAATCTCGTAAAACCGTCAGAAACATCATATAAAACTAAGATCAAGATGTCGACCCTCTGGTGGTGGCGGGAACAAGTACTCGGGTCGATGGCGGTGATGTGTGTGTTACCCTTCCAAGCACCACACGCTTACTAGAAAAACATAAAAAAAAAACACCCTTACACCCACTCCAAGATGGTGTGAGGTATCAGTGCCGACACATACAACATCCTCCTCCCCACAGACGCCATTATAACCCAGAGAGATAACTATAAATACAATAAAACGGGCCAGATGTATAAACAACTACAAATGGGTTTACGTGCATTTCTTCTGTTGGCGCAGAAGATTTGGAGTTTTGTGTGTTACGTGCTAAGGAAACAAGCAAGGACGGTGGGTATTGGCGGCAGGGTACGGCAGGGGTAGGGGAAGGTTTGCCAGGGGCGGGAATCAGCAGGGGTACGGCAGGGACGGGTAAAATAAGAGATGGAAGTGAGTGTGTGTATGTTGAGGTTAGGTTAGGATAGGTTAGGTTTGTTTATATTTGGTTGTTTATGTTTTTTGTGTGTGCGTTTGGGTGTTTTTTTGTGTTTTTATGTACGTGTGTGTTGGGTGAGTGTACGTGTGTGTTAGGTGACTGTACATGTGTGTTAGGAGACTGTACGTGGCTGTTGGGAGACTGTACGTGGCTGTTAGGAGATTATATGTGGCTGTTAGGAGACTGTACGTGTTAGTTAGGAGACTGTATGTGTTAGTTAGGAGACTGTATATGTTAGTTAGGAGACTGTATATGTTAGTTAGGAGATTGTATATGTTAGTTAGAAGACTGTATATGTTAGTTAGGAGACTGTGTGTTAGTTAGAAGACTGTATATGTTAGTTAGGAGACTGTATGTGTTAGTTAGGAGACTATGTGTTAGTTAGGAGACTGTATATGTTAGTTAGGAGACTGTATATGTTAGTTAGGAGATTGTATATGTTAGTTAGGAGACTGTACGTGGCTGTTAGGAGACTGTATGTGTTAGTTAGGAGACTGTATATGTTAGTTAGGAGACTGTATATGTTAGTTAGGAGATTGTATATGTTAGTTAGGAGACTGTATATGTTAGGAGACTGTATGTGTTAGTTAGGAGACTGTATGTGTTAGTTAGGAGACTGTATATGTTAGTTAGGAGACTGTATATGTTAGTTAGGAGACTGTATATGTTAGTTAGGAGACTGTATATGTTAGTTAGGAGACTGTATGTGTTAGTTAGGAGACTGTATGTGTTAGTTAGGAGACTGTATGTGTTAGTTAGGAGACTGTATATGTTAGTTAGGAGACTGTGTGTTAGTTAGGAGACTGTATATGTTAGTTAGGAGACTGTATGTGTTAGTTAGGAGACTGTATATGTTAGTTAGGAGACTGTATATGTTAGTTAGGAGACTGTGTGTTAGTTAGGAGACTGTATGTGTTAGTTAGGAGACTGTATGTGTTAGTTAGGAGACTGTATGTGTTAGTTAGGAGACTGCATGTGTTAGTTAGGAGACTGTATATGTTAGTTAGGAGACTGTGTGTTAGTTAGGAGACTGTATATGTTAGTTAGGAGACTGTATATGTTAGTTAGGAGACTGTATATGTTAGTTAGGAGACTCTATGTGTTAGTTAGGAGACTGTATGTGTTAGTTAGGAGACTGTATATGTTAATTAGGAGACTATATGTTAGTTAGGAGACTGTATGTGTTAGTTAGGAGACTGTATGTGTTAGTTAGGAGACTGTATATGTTAGTTAGGAGATTATATGTGTTAGTTAGGAGACTGTATGTGTTAGTTAGGAGACTGTATGTGTTAGTTAGGAGACTGTATATGTTAGTTAGGAGACTGTATATGTTAGTTAGGAGACTGTATGTGTTAGTTAGGAGACTGTATGTGTTAGTTAGGAGACTGTATGTGTTAGTTAGGAGACTGTACGTGTTAGTTAGGAGACTGTATGTGTTAGTTAGGAGACTGTATGTGTTAGTTAGGAGACTGTACGTGTTAGTTAGGAGACTGTATGTGTTAGTTAGGAGACTGTACGTGTTAGTTAGGAGACTGTATGTGTTAGTTAGGAGACTGTATGTGTTAGTTAGGAGACTGTACGTGTTAGTTAGGAGACTCTATGTGTTAGTTAGGAGACTGTATATGTTAGTTAGGAGACTGTATGTGTTAGTTAGGAAACTGTACGTGTTAAATATTTTTTAATTCAGAAATAGTTGAAAATTAGATAAGATTAAACTATTTCCAGTTAAAATCATTACTCTTATTATTATTATTATTATTATTATTATTATTATTATTATTATTGTGTTTGTTAATGGAAAAAAAAAAATTAAGCTAAATTCTTTTTGACCTGTTTACCGAGATTTGAAATTTTTTTGAGAAAGTATACAAATTAGAAATAGTAAGATAGAGATAATAATATGCATAATTAGAGCTAACTTTAATCTTATATTACAGGTGTTGCAGTACCAGCCTGTTAAATACGAGGTGCTGCCTCTTTCACCCCTCTCAAGACACCGCCTCAGTGAGTGTGTGTGTACGTGTGTGTGTGTGTGTGTGTGTATGTATAAATATGTGTATGATTGAAAGTATTATTCTTATGTACACATTTATATACTTTTTCTATGTATTTTAATATTCTTTATGTTTATATACACACTAATACAGTTTGTGTATGTATTTTCATTACATAAACACACACACACACACACACATATACGTCTCTTCCTACACACACACAAACACACACATTCCTCCCCTCTCCCCCTCTTCACCCACACACACACACACACCCTTCTCCATCACCACCCTACACACACACACACACATCTCTTCATTCCCTACACACACACAAACACAACCTTCCTTCCCTACACACACACACACACCTTCCCTGTCCACCACCACCTCCTCACCCGCTCACCCGCCTTCACCCGGCAGGCCTGGTGAAGCGTAAGGTCCTTGTGCTTGACTTGGATGAAACGCTCATCCACTCTCACCACGATGGAGTCATCCGGCAGATGGTTAAGCCGGGGACACCGCCGGATTTTGTTCTCAAGGTCACCATAGATCGCCATCCTGTGAGATTCTTTGTGCATAAGCGACCACATGTAGACTTCTTCCTTGATATTGTAAGTGTGTGTGTGTGTGTGTGTGTGTGTGTGTGTGTGTGTTTATTTATTTATTTATTTATTTTTGGGGTAAGAGAGAAAGAGAAGTTTGTTTGTGTGTGTGTGTGTTTTGTCCATCAGAGAAAGGGCTATGTATGTATGTATGTATGTGTGTGTGTGTGTGTGTGTGTGTGTCTGTGTGTGTAAGGGATTGTTAGGTGAGAGAGAGAGAGAGAGAGAAAAAAAAAAGTATATTACAGCCTAAAATATTAACAAATTTCATATAAAACCAGAAATAACAATATACCATAATTACCTTATATAATTTACTTTTCTTATCAAACTAATTACCATCATTAACCACAATCATCATTACCATCATTAACCACCATCATCATTACCACCATTAACCACCATCACTACCACAGGTGTCTCAGTGGTACGATCTAGTAGTCTTCACCGCAAGCATGGAAATCTACGGAGCAGCTGTAGCCGATAAACTGGACGCAGGGAGAGGAATATTGAGACGTCGGTATTATCGACAACATTGTACGCTTGATTATGGAAGTTATACAAAGGATCTCGCCGCTATCTGTCCGGACCTGGCATCTATATTTATATTGGATAATTCCCCCGGCGCTTATAGGCAATATCCAGGTGTGTGTGTGTGTTTTGTTTATATATGATGTTGATATATTGTTGTTATTATTATTATTATTATTATTGTTGTTATTATATACGTACATACATATCTATATACATTGAAAAATTATATACACACATATATTTACGCACATATATGTTTATACGTAATTATCAAAACACGCACTATAAAAAAAAGATTACGCACACACGCACATATATATATACAATAGAAAAACACATACACAGAAATAGAAAAACAGATTAATACACACATACACACGTACACAATTACCAAAACACTTACACACACACACACACACAATTTACTCTAACAAACACACCCAAACACACCCAAATCACACCCAAAAACACACCCAAAAACACACCCAAAAACACACCCAAACACACCCAAATTTCAACACACCCTAACCAAACTTAACACCTTTTCTCTCTCTCCCCCTACCCCCCCCCCCAGACAACGCTGTGCCTATCAAATCCTGGTTCAGTGATCCCCTCGACACCTCCCTCCTCTCCCTCCTCCCTGTCCTGGATGCCCTGAGGTTCACTGCAGATGTCCGTTCAGTCCTCTCTCGGAACCTACACCTTCATCGCCTCTGGTAGCCCCCGCCCCTCCTTCCCTGCCCCCCCAACACACACACACATACGTACACACAGTACACCCCCCCCCCCATAGTTGTAGGTCATCCCTGTTGGACTCCCAGCTGCTGTTCTGCCTTTGGTGAGTGTTAAGATGTGTTTTTTTATTAATATTATTGACATATATATTTTTTCTGTTGTGTGTGTGTGTGTGTGTACGGCAGGGATGTACATATGTGTGGAATGAGCCTTAGTGTGTGTGTGTGTGTGTGTACGTGTGTGTGTGTGTGTTTTAATGTTGAGAAATAATAATAATCATATATATATAAATAAATAAATAAAAAAAATAATAAACACTTTGAATGAGAGAAAGAAAGAAAAATATAGGATTATGTATACTAATTCTCTCTCTCTCTCTCTCTCTCTCTCTCTCTCTCTCTCTCTCTCTCTCACAGGCAGAAGTAAGGTGGCACTGGTCTCAAGGGAGGGCTGGGGCGGTATTTGACCCCCCACCCCACCCCCCCTAACACCCCTACACAACCCCCCAGACACGCCCACGCCCACGCCCACATTTTTCTCTCCCTCCCTCCCTATGTGTGTGTATGTGTGTGTGTGTGTGTGTGTGTGTGTTGAGAGAGAGAGAGAGAAAGAGAGAGATTGATAAATTGTATTGATTATTATTATTATTATTATTATTATTATTCATTGTGTGTGTGTGTGTGTGTGTGCGTGTGTGTGTGTGTGTGTGTGTGTGTGTGTGTGTGCAGACTCCCAGACAGTGAGAAAGAAATAAAAGATAGAAAGAGAGAGAGAAACACACTCACTCTCTCTCTCTTTATCACTCTCTCTCTCTCTCTCTCTCTCCCTCCCCCCCTTGTAAGATAACCCCCCCCCCCCCCCCGCCTCCCCTCTACCCTGTTGTCAAATAAGAAAAAAAAAAAAAAAAAAATGCTAGGGGGCCGTGTGTGTGTGTGTGTACGTATGTGTGTGTGCGTGTGTGTACATAGTTTTAGCCATGTAGACCTTTTATGGAGGGGTGTATCTGTATGTGTGTGTGTGTGTGTGTACGTATTATGAGACAGTGATATTTTTGCAATGGCTGATGATGTGTGTGTGTACGTGTTTGTGTACGTATGTGTGTACGTGTATATATAGGTGTCACAAAACCTGTACTTTAAAATTATTATTATTATTATTATTATTATTATTATTATTATTATTATTATTATTATTGATGTTTGTTTGTTCGTCTGTATGTTTTCATGTGCGTTTTTGATTTGTGTGCGTATTTTTTGTTGCGAAATATGACAAATACATACATACATACATAGTGTGTGCATTTAGTTAGTTAGTTTGTGTGTATGTTTTTTTCTTCAATGTGTGTGTGTGTGTGTGTGTGTGTGTGTGTGTGTGTTAGGAAGACTTGAAGATTGCTAGTACCTCCTCCTCCTCCTCCTCCTCCTCTTCCTCCTCCTCCTCCTCCTCCCTCCTCCTCCTCCCTCCTCCTACAAGGTACTAAAATATGCGTACTTAAGTCTCTCTCTCTCTCTCTCTCTCTCTCTCTCTCTCTCTCTCTCTCTCTCTCTCTCTCTCTCTCTCTCTCTCTCTCTCTCTCTCTCTCTCTCTCTCTCTCTCTCTCTCTCTCTTAACATTGTAAAAAAAAATTCTCGACAAAATGAAAAGAAATAATTTTTCATAATTTTTTTTTTGCTTTCAAACAGACAAATTATTATTATTATTATTATTATTGTAGTTGTAATTTTTAGGTTGTAATGTCTAGGCAAGGTTGTGTTTATGCGTGTGTGTGTGTGCGTGTGCGTTTAGGTGCGTGTGCGTTTATATGTGTACGCGTGTGTGTGTGTGTGTGTGTGTGTGTGTGTGTGTGTGTTCACTAGAATTTCTTTAGTTTAGATTAGTAAGCGTTGAATTTTTTTTCCCCCGCTTAAATTATCAACATTTTCTGACTTAATTTCCTTAATCATCCAATATTTTCCTTAATTCCTTTCTTTATTAACATTTATTTCCCTTATTCATTAGTTGTTGTTGCTTTTATTATTATCATTATCATTATTATTATTATTATTATTATTATTATTATTATTATTATTATTATTTGGCTGTCAGTGTACAAAGCTCCCCCCCCCTTAGCCCCCCTCATCCCTCCCTCCCCCCCCATTATATATATACAAGGTGTCAGGTTAGGTTAATGAACAGCTCATTAAGGTGTGGTGGTGGTGGTGGTGGTGGTAATTATTATTATTATTATTTTTTTTTTTTTTTCTTCCTCTTCCCTCTCATCTCTTCCTCCTCCTCCTCCTCCTCCTCCTCTTCTTCCTCCTACAAGATATTATTATTATCATCATTATCACCACCACCACCACCATCACACACACACACATACATACATACATACATACATACATACAGACAGACAGACACCTACAGGAATGTTTATCAGTACAAAATTAAGGAATATTAATTCATAGATATTAAAAGAGAGACAGACAGACAGACGGACACAGACAGAAGGAAGGAAGGAAAGGAAGAATGAGACAGGCAGACAGACAGAAGAATGTTTGTATGAGAGAGAGAGAGAGAGAGAGAGAGAGAGAGAGAGAGAGAGAATATAGTTTCTCAAAAATTAGATAGAAAGAGAGAGAGAAATATATATATGTATTTTCTTCTCTGTTTAAAATAATACATTGTTTGGAAGGGAAATTTGCCCCCCTACCCCCCCTTTTCTCTTTTTATTATTATTATTATTATTATTATTGTTTATATTGATGTATTGAAACAGTATTAACTCATTGTCTCTCTCTCTCTCCCTCTCTCTTTCTCTCTCTCTCTCTCTCTCTCTCTCTCTCTCTCTCTCTCTCTCTCTCTCTCTCTCTCTCTCTCTCTCTCTCTCTCTCTCTCATTGGTGAAGGTTTTCGAAATAAAATGTAAATATATGCATTTAAAAAAAACATTATTAATATTATTATTATTATTATTATTCATTTTTTTAATCCAAGCAAAATTTCAATTGATTATTATTATTTTTTTTTTTTTTCTCTCCTCCTCCTCCTCCTCCTCCTCCTCCTCTTCCTCTTCTTCTTTTTTTCCTTTCCAAACACCGAAATTGACGCGTTTTGATTAAATTTTTTTTTTATATATTTCTTCAACATTTTATATTATTATTATTAATTTTTTTTTGAGCCTCTGGTGTGTGTCAATAATCCAAACACACACACACACGTACATACACATACATACATACACACACGTACATACATACAAACATACATATCTTTTTCCTGTAGTAGTATTGGAGTTTTTACTTAAATGACGATAATGTTTGTGTGTGCGTGTGTGTGTGTGTGTGTACGTTTGTTTTTTGTGTGCGTTTGTTTTTGATAGACCGAGGCTGCGTTTGAATTATTATTATTTGTATTTTTTTATCTATATTTTTTATTTCTTATATAAATATCGTATTTTTTTATTTTATTTTTTGGTATAAATATCGTGTTTTTTTTTTTTTATTATTCAGTTTATTTTCATCGTATATTTTATTTATATTGATTATTCGATCGTGTTTTTTTTTTATATATATATTTTTTTCTTATTGTAATTTTTTTGGTATTCATTTTATCCTCATCGTGTATTTTCCTTCGTGTTTTAAATTAATTATTATTATTATTATTATTATTATTATTATGACAAGAAGAAAGAAAGACAAAAAAGGACAGACAAGAATGAAGAAATAATTACCAAGCAACAACAACAATGTGTAGGAATGTTCCTTACAAGGTTATATTATAGATTAAAATGTGTAACTATGAAAAAAACAATAAAAAATGTTTGTTAAGAAAGTTTTTTTTATATATATGTCCTTATAATTTCCACTGATTGAAACCGGAAAATTTATAACGGAAAATTTAGAAAAACAGGCTAATTTTTTCCTTAGGTGACGGGAAACTAGTGTTATTACCCTATATGTTGTGTTTACCGAGATCATTAACCTATTCACGTATTAATTAGGGTGATTATTTACTTACCTGCAACATGCGTCATATTTGCGAGGCGATGCGTCCCTTATAAAAAGCGCGGGAAAATATTGCCGCCAAATCCTATATACACACACACACACATCGACATAAACCAAGAGAAAATTCGCTTATTACAGTGTCAGGGCCATTACAATTTAAAGACTAATGATTTTATAACTGAGATTAAACTTCCATCTATTAAATTTGGTGATATTTTCAAACTTTTTAGTAGTTCAAACCAGCTTTTATATTGGAACACAGATGATAGATTACAAAGCTCTTGAAGCACACAGCTACTTCACGAGTGGCTATGTTAGACAAGTCAAGTTAAAACAATATGGGAACATGATAATAATAATAACAATAATAATAATAATAATAATAATAATAATCAGATTTGTCAGTAAAAAATATAAACCATTATTATTATCCTTATCTATTAAATTGTTGTAAGAAGTTCCCTCAGCACCACCACCATCACCATAATGATGAATAAATACTATAATAATGATAATAATAATGAATATGAGGTGATGGTAACGGGAATAATGGAAGTATGGAAGTGTGTATGGTGTTTGGTCCGGTTTAGTAATAGCTGTGGCGCCGCCACAGGCCAGAAAATTACTCGTGTTGAGCACCGCGAAAACTCAACACTTCCGAATCTCTTATTTTTTCTATATATATATATATATTTTTTTTTTTAATATTTTCTATTATAGTTATATTGAAAATAAGTTCAGATTCGTGTTCAGCATGACCTAAAGCATCATTGTAAAATTTTTCATGAGATTCGGAGGTGTTGAGTTTTCGCGGTGCTCAACACGAGTAATTTTCTGGCCTGTGGCGGCGCCACAGCTATTACTAAACCGGACCAAACACCATACACACTCGCTAATAATATATAATATACTACTATAATACTATACTAATACTATGTACACTATAATACTATATAAAGTATATATTATTAGCGAATGTGTATGGTATTTGGTCCGGTTTAGTAATAGCTGTGGCGCCGCAGCTAATACATCATCTTGTCCAGCCAGAACATTACTCGTGTTGAGCACCGCGAAAACTCAACACCTCCGAATCTCATGAAAATTTTTACAATGATGCTTTAGGTCATGCTGAACACGAATCTGGATTTATTTTCATCATTACTATAATAGCAAACATTAAAAAAATATATATATAGAAAAAAAATAACATACAGGATTCATATATAAACTTATCATTCTAATCAAGATAAAACTAGAGAAGGAAAAAATAATACTTTAAATGGATTATATTGCTACGTACCTTCTCCTTTGGGCCGTGACAAGAGCAGATTCCACTTGGCTATCCTTGTGTTGACCAGAGCTCGACACTCGCACAACACATCACCGCCGATTTTTTCACAGCACAGAACACTTAGATGGAGATAAATAGCTCCTTGCCTTCTCAATCACTTATATTTCAATTTCAAGTTATACCACCACACACCGAACACAAATCTATCACGTTAGAATTCTGGATGTCTTAAAAATTGGGACGCACTGCTTTAAATTAGACCTTCCTCGCTTGTACTATGTCTTATCTAATCATGGCGGACAGAGACGCTTTGCTCCTGCCCTATACAGTTAATAGTTGGTCTCAGTAATTATACCCAAGTTAAATTACAATATTATGAAACTAACATAAACAAGTACTGATAAGGAAACTGTTAGGTGGTTTAAATAGCTGAGAAAGTACAATTAGGGCAGAGTGGAAGGTGAGAGGACAGCGTGAGGCAGAGGGTGAAGGGAAGCTATACATTACGTTCTCAATATATTCACGAGAACCTAAACATTTGAGGCGTCACTATGAAAATGTGAAAAAACCTACGTCAAATAACAGGCGAGGCAAGTCCATCTGTGCCTCAATAAGCCCACTGGCGCCAACGATTAAGGATTTAAAACACTGATGACTCATACACAGCTGACTCATACAGGTGACTCATGCAGTGTAGACGGTGTTTTACGGTGAAGATGTAAAATAATACCATAATAATATTTTTAATGGATTATATTGCTACGAACCTCCTCTCTGGGTCGTAACAAGAGTAGCTGCCTCCTGTTTATCCTGTGTTGAGTGCAGGGACTGGACACTAGGAGGATAATATATTACCAGCGATCACAGAACACTTAGATGGTGAAGGATAGATGTGTGTCTTCTCAATTACTTTCTATCTCTATTTCAAGCAGCTTATACTCCTCATAAAGGGATATCACTAATTTCACCACCACCACCATTTTTTCTCTATATATGCACACGGAATCACGAGAGCTTAGTGGCACGTCCACACACACTTGCTAAGAAAGGATAACTGATTCCCGCGCAAAAATTCCCGCCAATTTCCTTGGTGATGGTGGTGGTGAGTCAAATAAACAACTAATAATTTACAATAAAAGTAATTAATAAATACATCACACATAGAATGATATACATAATAAAATAAACTAATTACTAACATAATAATTGACAATCGTTGATACTTATAAATTAATAAAACAAGACATATAGTTGATTAAAGATATAGCTTCACAATTGACATTTTCTGTTTTGCATCAAGATCATATGAGCAACTATTAATTCACAAAAACGTCATTAATAAATACAAAACACATATAATAAAGTACATTACTTAATAAAACAATGATAACAAATAATTAACACAGCCATAAACACTTAGAAGTAATATTAAAATAAATTTCCAACCAAAAAATATATAGTTTCGCGCTTGACTACAGAGTACAGATGGCGGGCTTGGCGGCAAGGAGGCAAGGAGCTCGACGAGGTGGTGGTGGCAGACATTAAAGTACCACTAATTAAAGGTAAAATACTCATTAAATACGCATTGAAGAGAGGAGTGCCACTAACCAGCCTCGCAGAACACCCTCACGCAACGCATTATCGAAGGAGAAGAAGGAAGGAACAGGAATAAAGGAGAAATAAGCAAAATAAGGTGACATGAAGTAATCCTCTGATTCAAATTAGTTAGGTGTCCTATGGCGTCTACGTCCATTTTTCTCTTCTCTCAGCTGCTTGCTCTGTACAGGGGCCTTATCTGCCCATGTATGGAGTATGGCTCTCATGTCTGGGGGCGCTCAACTCACACAACTCCTTTTAAACAGGATGGAGTCCAAAGCTTTTTGCCTAATCAACTCTCCTCCTCTAACTGACTTTTTTTATTCTTTAAGTCACCGCCGCAATGTTGCATCTTTATCTATCTTCTACCGCTATTTTCATGCTGACTGCTCTTCTGAACTTGCTAACTGCATGCCTCCCCCCCTCCCGCGGTCTCGCTGCACAAGACTTTCTACTTCTTCTCATCCTTATTCTGTCCATCTACCTAATGCAAGAGTTAACCAGTATCTTCACTCTTTCATCCCTTACACAGGTAAACTCTGGAACTCTCTTCCTTTGTCTGTTTTTCCACCTGCCTATGACTTAAACTTTTTCAAAAGAGGAGTGTCAAGACACCTCTCATACTAAATTGAACTGACCCCCACATTTTGTATTTCTCCTATTATCCCCTTTACAGGGTCTGGCGACAAGCGGGATTTTTTATATTATACTTTTTTTTTTCCCCTTAGCCAGTACCCTTTTAATGTAAAAAAAATAAAAGGTTAGCAAGGTTAGATTAGATTAGGTTAGGTTAGGTTAGGTTACTACTACTACTACTACTACAACTACTACTACTACTATTACTACTACTACTACTACTACCACTACCACTACCACTACCACCACCACTACCACCTTACCTTCCACTCCTCTCTCCTACCACAGTATCAGGTGTGGTAGAATGATTAATTTCAATAGTGGTACTTGGCAACCGTATTGACACCCCCCCTTGTACCCCCCTCTTCTCTCTTCTTCCTCCTCCTCCTCCTCCATCCTTGTCTTCTTCCTCCTCCTCCACCGTTTTTCATTGCTCCATCTCCATCTGTAAGGAAGAAAGAGGAGGAGGAGGAGGAAGAGATAGATAGATTAATAAACAAGTATAGAATTATTTTTATTATTATTATTATTATTATCATTATTATTATTATTATTATCTCTTTCCTTACCTTACCTTCCTTCCTTCCTCCCATTCTTTCATCCTTGCTCTCTAACCCTCCTATCTCTCCCTACCTTCCTTTCCTCCATCCCTCCCCTTACCCTACCTAACCTAACCTAACATATCTTCCTTCCTAACCTAACATACCTTCCTTCCTTTCCCTTCCTAACCTAACCAAACATATCCTCTCTCCTAACTTTCCTTCCCTTCCTTCTTTCTCTCTCTCTCTCTCTCTCTCTCTCTCTCTCCTAACTTTCCTTTCCTTCCTTCTCTCTCTCCTAACTTTCCTTCCCTTCCTTCCTTCCTCCCTCCCTTCTCTCTCCTAACCTTCCTTGTCTCCCACACCAATCCTTCACTAACCTTCCCCCACATCACTCACCACTAGCCAGGAGGCTACTCTTGGTTCCATTGAGTGAACGACCCGCGCTATAACTGGGAATTTTCAAGTGATTTTGTTTTTTCATGTAAATTTTTAGTAAATTTATTAACCATGAGTTGTAAGAAAACTAATGAGAAGAGCCAAGCAACAAAAAAATGGTTAGGATCACCATAGAGGCGAAAAAAGATATTGTTGAAAAATATGAATGTGGCATGCGTATCCAGGACTTGGCTGCTGCATACCGTATGCCCAGAACAATGGTATCTACAATTGTGAAAAACAAACACGTTATAAAATGGGCTAACATTGCGAAGGGTGAAATCACTTACCAAAGAAAGATTCCCAAAGTTTTATTGGAAGGGGACTCTCCTTCCAAACAATAACAATAACATCTCCTCCCTTCTCAGCACCATCCTAGTAGGCACTCGACTCTGCTCAGCAAGGTAAAGTGAACTTAAATTTTCATTTAATTTCTTTTGTACTGTACTGTATTCAATTGATGTACAGTACGTATTTTAGTATTTAGGAGTGTTTCAAATAAATTCATACAACCCCATCAATGTATAATACATGTACTGTATGCCAGTAACAATAGGATGTTTTTTCATTGGAACAGATTAATCGTTTTATTTCTTATGGGAATTTATTTTTTGATAAACGTCCTTTTTGATATAAGTCCAGGGATCTGGAACGGATTTAGGACGTATAGCGAGGTACCACTGTACTTCAAAAGCCACGGTGTGCTTCCTTGGACTGTTAAGTGTGCTTCCTGCGGTAGAGCATGTCATTTCAAGCCGTCAAATCGTAATTTTCATTGGTCAAAAGTTGGCGGGAACACTAGCGGCCGCCGCATTAAGTGCAAGTTCACAGTGAGTGAGAGAAAAGGCACATTCCTGGATAGCTTTGGTTTGGTTCAGTTGGTTAGGTTTGGTTTTGTCTGGTTAGGTTAGGTTTGGGTTTGTCAAGTTAGCTTTGGTTTTGTCAAGTTAGATTTGGTTTTGTCAGGTGAGGTTTGGTTAGGGTAGGTTTTGTCAAGTTAGGTTAAAAACACATCAAAATCTATCCGTCCATTTAGAATACCTAACCTAACTTAATAATTCAATACAATTACAATTAATTTGCGACGCATATATATGGGGGTAAAGATTTGTTTCATGGCCCACTCAGTATCTCGTTACCTTTATAATGCACTGCAAATTCAACCTGAGGAACTTGTTCACATCACCTCAAACAGTTATGCCGATGAATTACAGAAAAAATATGAATGTTTAATATATATTATATTGAATATATAATAATTCTTGTGACGATATCACTCATTTGTTATGGTGATGGTAGTGACATCTTGTGGGAACACATAGTTACATGTCACGAGCGCCAATGAAATCAAATGTCAAGACTTTCCAAAATGCAAGATCTGAGCAAATTCTGAGCAAAACATAGCAAACACTCAAGATACGAATTTCTGCGTTTGCCAGTGTATGGCCTGTGATCATGTATCGAATCACAGCTCAACAACTTCATAACTTCCTCTAGAAAGACACTCAACGGGATAATATTTCGATTAAATAAGAGGAAAGTAAGACGTTCAAGACCATAACAGTTCTAAAAATACAAAATGTATAATATATATAATGTTTTTGATATAAAAGTAAACCAAAAACAAGCATAAAGCTTGAAATATATTAGGGAAGTATTGAAGATAACGAGATGTGGGCCCTCTGCGTGGGTGGAGCGAAGCGGGTGTGTGTGTTTTCATGAGAAAGAATCTGGGTATATATTTCGAATAAATCAGAGGAAAGTAAGATGCTTGAGACCATTATAGTTGATCATATACATAATATTTATATTATATATATATTGCTTTTAATATAGAAGAACACCAAAGACAAGCAAAAAGCTTGTAATATATTAGAGAATTGTAGAAAATAACAAGATGTGGCATTCAAACCTGTGTGGGTGTTGATGTTTCAATGCAAAATGTGGTAGTGGCTTCGACATACAATTGTTCCCTTTTTCCTAATAATAAGTAAAAAGCATATTATATTGTTTACAATTATTTTCATCAAATTAAAGTAAGATATAAGATGTTTGTATATTGCACAAAAATATGTAAGCAAAAGAAAATATAGACAATGAACAATGACACATCCAGTTTCGAACACAAAAATTTCACTTGGAGCCCGCGATACGAAGGCCCGCGTCACCTCCTCAGGTGGCAATCTCTACACACACACACACACAGTCGCTAGCAGGCAGCACTCAACAATCTAGCCATTTGTGAAGACATCCAGTGCTCACACACACACACACACACGGTGGTCTAGTGGCTAGGACGCTCGCCTCACAAGCGAGAGGTCGCGGGCTCGATCCCCGCGCCGGGTAGGAGACATATGGACCAAGTCTCTTATAAGTGTGTGGTCCCTGTTCACCAAACAGTAATGAGGTACCTGATCTCAGACGGGGTTTGTGACCCGCTTTCAGGGGGGAGAAAACAAATCTCCCATAAATAAAATTATACGGCAGTGTCCCTTATCACTGTTCGGGCCGCTGTTATACAGCGATTGTCGACGCCTTATACGGCAGCCAAAGGGTGGCTTGTCACCCCGAGTAGCTTCAAAAATGGGGGGGGAAAATTCATTGGATACTTGTAAAAATTGTCTATATATTTTTAGCCTAACTGGCTGCAACTATAAAGTAAATTAAATTAAAATTAAACCGTTTATTATTATTATTACACTCATACACACACACACACACTCAGACACAGACACACACACTTAGACACAGACACACACACTCACACAGACACACACACGCACACATACATACACACACATCGATAAGAGGAGGAATAGGAAAAGGAAGGATGATGAGAGGAGGAGGAGGAGGAGGCAAATAAATAAACACTTGTCATTTACTAACTTATCACACACACACACACACATGTACGTCTTTTGAATGAATCTAATCCTTAAAATACTTTATTGTTATATATATATATATATATATATATATATATATATATATATATATATATATATATATATATATATATAGAGAGAGAGAGAGAGAGAGAGAGAGAGAGAGAGAGAGAAGAGGACATCCATACACTGTGCCCTTTGCTAACTCGTAAGAGAAGATCACCACCCAGGCTCAGCACGTGGTGTAGTAAGGGGGGGTCTGCCCAGGGTGACAGCTAAGGGGGAGGGGGAGGCATGATACAGGTTCAAGTGTAATGGCTAAATTGAGTGACGTAGCTAAGGGAAGGGGTGTGGGGTTCATATAAGAAGACACCCCCCAGTCCCCCATCATAGGGGTCCGCCCTCCCCCCGCCACAAAAAGGTTGTAATGAAATACTACACACTGATATGAAAAGTAAGTTTCTCTTTTGGCAAATAATAAGTATACAAAATTATAAGTTATTTCATTAGTGACATGTCTTCCCGAGTGGTAACCAGAGTGACTTTACAATTTGAACTCCTTTACAGATGGCTCTAAATCCCACTTGGGCTCTGGTTTTGCCGTTCTTTCACAAACACACATCCTCTATTTGATGTAACCATTTCACTGTAACTAACCGTTCTTTCCTTCCCTATACTTTGCCTTGACATTATCTCTTTGCTCTGCCATCTGCCTTTTACCTTAACATATCACCACATGACCTTTGATGTCTGGCACTTACTTTATTAACATTAACTCACTCACTCACTACATCCATTGCCACCAAGAGCCAGTAGCAGCAGCAGCACATTGTTCACTTAACACAACCTCAGAAGTGGGTCTTCATGTGCTGGATAATGACAGTCCTTGTTTTGAACTGCTTCCCACAAACATCACACTTGAACTTTCTCAGGTCAGAGTGTGTCACATAGTGCTGGGTAACGTGAGTACTTCTAGTGAATCTCTTCCCACATTCTTCACATTCATAATTTTTAACACCAGTGTGTGTAAGGATGTGTTGAGTGAGGGTAGACTTCTGAGTGAATCTCTTCCCACATTCTTCACATTTATAATTCTTAACACCAGTGTGTGTAAGGATGTGTTTAGTGAGGTGAGACTTGTAAGTGAATCTCTTCCCACATTCTTCACATTTATAATTCTTAACACCAGTGTGTGTAAGGATGTGTTTAGTGAGGGTAGACTTGTAAGTAAATCTCTTCCAACATACGTCACATTCATAATTCCTAACACCAGTGTGTGTAAGGATGTGTTGAGTGAGTCCTTTCTTATTCTTGAAAGTGTTGCCACACTCTCTACACTCAAACTTTCTCTCTCCTTTGTGGATGGAGTTGCCTGCCTCAGGGTGATTCTTCTGATCACACCTGAACTTCCTCACACCTGAGACAGACTGCTGGTGTTGCTCCTCACTACTCATGTTGCTGTCCTGGCGTGCAGTCCCCACTGCAACACTACTTCTGGCAGCACACCAGATGAGTGAAGTCAGGTGTTGTTGCAGGAAGCCTCAGGGAAGCTGAGTGAGCGAGGGTCCTCCAACACTGTTCAGCAAGATGATGGAGACTTTCTTGATCCTCACGCAGCACCAGTCAGGACCGGCACCCTGGAGGTGGCGGTGCCGTTACACTTGTGCTGCTCCAAAGGACCTGGAAATGACATTAGGCTCTAAATGTTATATTTTGTAAACACACCAGAAATGTGCTCACTAAATCCTTGGGTGTAGCCGTGTTCCAGCCTTGCAGTGCAGGCAACCCTCATTACCTGTATGGCTTACATTCCACAAAACTTTATTACATATATTTAATTTATGACTCCTGTCTACCGTCTTATGTAGTGTTGAACACACACACACACACACACTGCTTCTGTGGTTCAGTGGTTACCGTCCTCGCCTTCCACCCAGCAAGGCGTTGGTGGGAACCTTGCTCAGGTTGCAAAGTATTTTAGTTAAGTTTAGTTAGGTTAGGCTTATTTAACTGCAGCTCTGGGAAGGTTATGCTAACAAAGCTATTGTTTTCGATAAATTTTTATATCTTCAGAAAGGTATGGGGCTATGAAAGAAAATGGCGTCTGCACTTCACACAACCCCCTACGTTTAGTCATAGAAAACTTCTAAATTAACATAACTTAACCATACCTTAACTTATGTTGACAAATAACAAAACCTTGTTCAAGCCTAACTAAACTACTCTTTTGGAAGAGAAGGAAAAAACGAAAAATGGTATTTTTTTTCTGTAATTCATCGGCATAACTGTTTGGTGTGATCTGAACAAGTACCTGGAGTTGAACTTGTAGTGCATTATAAAGGTAACGAGATATCGAGTGGTTAAGGAAACGAATCTTTATCTAGAGCTTGTCATTCTGGAAATTTTGAATCCTATGTTTATGTCACAAATAAATTGTAACAGTTAGGTTAGTTAACCAAACCTAACCTAATCTAACCATAACCTAATCAACCTAAACTAACTTGACATATGCTTTACCAGGTCAATAATAACGAGCACCGCCTCAACCCTTGACAGATGTGTTGAGTTCACTATGTATAGTATGTACCACTTCATATTTATATCCATATCGTACCAGCACTAGTTATGCACAAATACCTTAGTTTTTGTCACAAATCATTGCCTGCCACGGGGGAGGGGGGGGGGGGGGAGGAATAAAAACCCCCAATGCCTTGCGACGGGAACAACTTTTAGATTAATTCAAAACACACCCAAATAAAGCAGAACAAATAGTTTGGTTTGGTTGAGCAGAGTGATAGTGGTGTACTTGTTAATATTTATCAATGCAACACTAAGGGTGTAATGGTACCAGACTCAGCACAAGGAACTATATATTCACACTCACTCTTCATACATGACCTGTGTGTGCACGGGAAAACATATCCATCACACATTGACACTGTACTTAAGCAATAGCCTGGATGACGACCACAATCTGATGCAATTACTAATGGATATATACCTTGTCAGCTGGCTCTATTAACACTGATGATCGTGCTCAAGTCAATGTAATGGTTGGAGATTCCTTGTTGGTTGTTGGTGTTGTTTAGTTGTGCGACGATTCAGTGGCTGCTCTGAGTCCTGTGGTGAAGTCCTGCGAGGGTGTCACAGGCGTGTTAGGTGACCCGTCTTCTTGAAGGCAGCGCGCGCTGGTGAGACGGATCACACCTGCTTGTGGTGAGGGGTAACAGGAGTTGAGAGCAGAGTACAACACGGTGAGAGTGGTCACGCGGACACTGTACTAACAAGTGTTCGTCGTTCCATAGTGTCCTGAATGTTCAATGTTCCTGCAGCAGGGGTAGTGTGGGTCAGGGGACAGACAGACGCAGGCGGTGCAGGTGATAGTGTCCTGAATGTTCAATGTTCCTGCAGCAGGGGCAGTGTGGGTCAGGGGACAGACCGACGCAGGCGGTGCAGGTGATAGTGTCCTGAATGTTCAATGTTCCTGCAGCAGGGGCAGTGTGGGTCAGGGGACAGACAGACGCAGGCGGTGCAGGTGATAGTGTCCTGAATGTTCAATGTTCCTGCAGCAGGGGCAGTGTGGGTCAGGGGACAGACAGACGCAGGCGGTGCAGGTGATAGTGTCCTGAATGTTCAATGTTCCTGCAGCAGGGGCAGTGTGGGTCAGGGGACAGACAGACGCAGGCGGTGCAGGTGATAATGTCCTGAATGTTCAATGTTCCTGCAGCAGGGGCAGTGTGGGTCAGGGGACAGACAGACGCAGGCGGTGCAGGTGATAATGTCCTGAATGTTCAATGTTCCTGCAGCAGGGGCAGTGTGGGTCAGGGGACAGACAGACGCAGGCGGTGCAGGTGCAGGTGAGCCGTGAGTGTTGTGTTGTGTGGTCGACACAGAGGCGGGTGAGGGCGCCATCTAGGACGCGGGATTGTTTTCAAGTCAGGCCTTTGTATCGGCAACTATTGTATATTCTAAATACACGCCTTAGTTTCTACACCTAGCATACCACATTTCCTCCAGAAACTCTTTCACCGCGTTAATCATCCTTGTAGTTACTTTGTGAATGCTGGAATCAGTTCAGAGAAGATGGACAAAGAAAATCGTTGGTTATGCGGGCTTTCCGTACTCAGGCTGTCCACATTGAATTTATTTTCCATCAAAGGCAGATTACTTCGTGCTGATATGATCTTAGTTTGGAAGATCATGACCGGACAGTGCCCTTGTTTATGTGATATGTTTGAGAGAATGACTCATGGTCATACAAAAGGTCATAGTAAAAAAATATTTATGCCCCGTCATTCAACCGAAGTTAGATCGCGCTTCTTCTCAGTAAGAGTCATCGATCTCTGGAATTCTCTCCCTGAAGAAGTGGTTTCAGCACAATCTGTCCAGGCCTTTAAACGTCTCCTTGCACATTGTCTTGGTCCTCGTCTCTATGAGTTTTGTTAGATGTTTTCCATGGTGGTTTTGTGCTGCATCTAACAGTACCCAACCACTTCGTTGTTTTTCCTGTACTTCTCAAGACCTTCTGGTTGGATGATGCAACAGAGACTGATGAGGGATGCAAGACCCTCATCAATGTAAGAAAGTCTCGCCACACAGTCCCACCAACACCACCATCCATTCCCTTCCAGTTCTTTCAATATCTTCATTCATTTCACGTCAATCATCCTTGTACTCACCTCCGCACACAGTCCCACCAATAACACCATCCATTCCCTTCCAGTTCTTTCAATCACTTCAACTTCATTCATTTCACGTCCCATTTCTGTTAGAATCACACGCATCATTTCCATTCTGTCACGGTCATACTTTTCACATTCCAGTACCACATGCCCTACCGTCTCATCCTCTCCCATGTCACACATCTGGCACACTTTGCTGCGGGACTCTGACCATCTGTAGTTCCTTGCATTCACATCCATACACTGTGCCCTTTGCTAACTCGTAAGAGAAGATCACCACCCAGGCTCAGCACGTGGTGTAGTAAGGGAGGGGTCTGCCCAGGGTGACAGCTAAGGGGGGGGGGGGGGGGGGTCATGATACAGGTTCAAGTGTAACGGCTAAATTCAGTGACGTAGCTAAGGGAAGGGGTGTGGGGTTCATATAAGAAGACACTCCCCCAGTCCCCCAACATAGGGGTTCGCCCTCCCCCCACAAAAAGGTTGTAATCAAATACTACACACTGATATGAAAAGTAAGTTTCTCTTTTTGCAAATAATAAGTATACAAAATTATAAGTTATTTCATTAGTGACATGTCTTCCCGAGTGGTAACCAGAGTGACTTTACAATTTGAACCCCTTTACAGATGGCTCTAAATCCCACTTGGGCTCTGGTTTTGCCGTTCTTTCACAAACACACATCCTCTATTTGATGTAACCATTTCACTGTAACTAACCGTTCTTTCCTTCCCTATACTTTGCCTTGCCATTATCTCTTTGCTCTGCCCTCTGCCTTTTACCTTAACATATCGCCACATGACCTTTGATGTCTGGCACTTACTTTATTAACATTAACTCACTCACTCACTACAACCATTGCCACCAAGAGCCAGTAGCAGCAGCAGCACATTGTTCACATAACACAACCTCAGAAGTGGGTCTTCATGTGCTGGATAATGACAGCCTTTGTCTTGAACTGCTTCCCACAAACATCACACTTGAACTTTCTCAGGTCAGAGTGTGTCACAGAGTGCTGGGTAAGGCAAGAACTTGTGGTGAATCTCTTCCCACATTCTTCACATTCATAATTCTTAACATCAGTGTGTCTATGGATGTGTTGAATTAGGGTAGACTTGTGAGTCAATCTCTTCCCACATTCTTCACATTTATAATTCTTAACACCAGTGTGTGTAAGGATGTGTACAGTGAGGGTAGACTTCCGAGTGAATCTCTTCCCACATTCTTCACATTTATAATTCTTAACACCAGTGTGTTTAAGGATGTGTTTAGTGAGGCTAGACTTATCAGTGAATCTCTTCCCACATTCTTCGCATTCATGATTCTTAACACCAGTGTGTGTAAGGATGTGTTGAGTGAGGGAAGACTTCTGAGTGAATCTCTTCCCACATTCTTCACATTTATAATTCTTAACACCAGTGTGTGTAAGGATGTGTTTAGTGAGGGTAAACTTGTAAGTGAATTTCTTTCCACATTCGTCACATTTATAATTCTTAACACCAGTGTGTGTAAGGATGTGTTTAGTGAGGGTAGACTTGCAAGTGAATCTCTTCCCACATTCTTCACATTTATAATTTTTAATACCAGTGTGTGTAAGGATGTGTTTAGTGAGGTGAGACTTCTGAGTGAAGCTCTTCCCACATTCTTCACATTTATAATTCTTAACACCAGTGTGTGTAAGGATGTGTTGAGTGAGGGTAGATTTCCGAGTGAACCTCTTCCCACATTCTTCACATTTATAATTACTAACACCAGTGTGTGTATGCATGTGTTTAGTGAGTCCTTTCTTATTCTTGAAAGTGTTGCCACACTCTCTACACTCAAACTTTCTCTCTCCTTTGTGGATGGAGTTGCCTGCCTCAGGGTGATTCTTCTGATCACACCTGAACTTCCTCACACCTGAGACAGACTGCTGGTGTTGCTCCTCACTACTCATGTTGCTGTCCTGGCGTGCAGTCCCCACTGCAACACTACTTCTGGCAGCACACCAGATGAGTGAAGTCAGGTGTTGTTGCAGGAAGCCTCAGGGAAGCTGAGTGAGCGAGGGTCCTCCAACAGTGTTCAGCAAGATGATGGAGACTTTCTTGATCCTCACGTGGCACCAGTCAGGACCGGCACCCTGGAGGTGGCGGTGCTGTTACACTTGTGCTGCTCCAACGGACCTGGAAATGACATTAGGCTCTAAATGTTATATTTTGCAAACACACCAGAAATGTGCTCACTAAATCCTTGGGTGTAGCCGTGTTCCAGCCTTGCAGTGCAGGCAACCCTCATTACCTGTATGGCTTACATTCCACAAAACTTTATTACATTTATTTAATTTATGACTCCTGTCTACCGTCTTATGTAGTGTTGAACACAACACACACACACACACACACACAATGCTTCTGTGGTTCAGTGGAGACCGTCCTCGCCTTCCACCCAGCAAGGCGTGGGTGGGAACCTTGCTCAGGTTGCAAAGTATTTTAGTTAAGTTTAGTTAGGTTAGGCTTATTTAACTGCAGCTCTGGGAAGGTTATGCTAACAAAGCTATTGTTTTTGATAAATTTTTATATCTTCAGAAAGGTATGGGGCTATGAAAGAAAATGGCGTCTGCACTCCACACAACCCCCTACGTTTAGTCATAGAAAACTTCTAAATTAACATAACTTAACCATACCTTAACTTATGTTGACAAATAACAAAACCTTGTTCAAGCCTAACTAAACTACTCTTTTGGAAGAGAAGGAAAAAACGAAAAATGGTATTTTTTTCTGTAATTCATCGGCATAACTGTTTGGTGTGATCTGAACAAGTACCTGGAGTTGAACTTGTAGTGCATTATAAAGGTAACGAGATATCGAGTGGTTAAGGAAACGAATCTTTATCTACAGCTTGTCATTCTGGAAATTTTGAATCCTATGTTTATGTCACAAATTAATTGTAACAGTTAGGTTAGTTAACCAAACCTAACCTAATCTAACCATAACCTAACTTGACATATGCTTTACCAGGTCAATAATAACGAGCACCGCCTCAACCCTTGACAGATGTGTTGAGTTCACTATGTATAGTATGTACCACTTCATATTTATATCCATATCGTACCAGCACTAGTTATGCACAAATACCTTAGTTTTTGTCACAAATCATTGCCTGCCACGGGGGGGGGGGGGGGGGGGGGGGGAATAAGAACCCCCAATGCTTTGCGACGGGAACAACTTTTAGATTAATTCAAAACACACCAAAATAAAGCAGAACAAATAGTTTGGTTTGGTTGAGCAGAGTGATAGTGGTGTACTTGTTAATATTTATCAATGCAACACTAAGGGTGTAATGGTACCAGACTCAGCACAAGGAACTATATATTCACACTCACTCTTCATACATGACCTGTGTGTGCACGGGAAAACATATCCATCACACATTGACACTGTACTTAAGCAATAGCCTGGATGACGACCACAATCTGATGCAATTACTAATGGATATATACCTTGTCAGCTGGCTCTATTAACACTGATGATCGTGCTCAAGTCAATGTAATGGTTGGAGATTCCTTGTTGGTTGTTGGTGTTGTTTAGTTGTGCGACGATTCAGTGGCTGCTCTGAGTCCTGTGGTGAAGTCCTGCGAGGGTGTCACAGGCGTGTTAGGTGACCCGTCTTCTTGAAGGCAGCGCGCGCTGGTGAGACGGATCACACCTGCTTGTGGTGAGGGGTAACAGGAGTTGAGAGCAGAGTACAACACGGTGAGAGTGGTCACGCGGACACTGTACTAACAAGTGTTCGTCGTTCCATAGTGTCCTGAATGTTCAATGTTCCTGCAGCAGGGGCAGTGTGGTTCAGGGGACAGACAGACGCAGGCGGTGCAGGTGATAGTGTCCTGAATGTTCAATGTTCCTGCAGCAGGGGCAGTGTGGGTCAGGGGACAGACCGACGCAGGCGGTGCAGGTGATAGTGTCCTGAATGTTCAATGTTCCTGCAGCAGGGGCAGTGTGGGTCAGGGGACAGACAGACGCAGGCGGTGCAGGTGATAGTGTCCTGAATGTTCAATGTTCCTGCAGCAGGGGCAGTGTGGGTCAGGGGACAGACAGACGCAGGCGGTGCAGGTGATAGTGTCCTGAATGTTCAATGTTCCTGCAGCAGGGGCAGTGTGGGTCAGGGGACAGACAGACGCAGGCGGTGCAGGTGATAGTGTCCTGAATGTTCAATGTTCCTGCAGCAGGGGCAGTGTGGGTCAGGGGACAGACAGACGCAGGCGGTGCAGGTGATAGTGTCCTGAATGTTCAATGTTCCTGCAGCAGGGGCAGTGTGGGTCAGGGGACAGACAGACGCAGGCGGTGCATGTGCAGGTGAGCCGTGAGTGTTGTGTTGTGTGGCCGACACAGAGGCGGGTGAGGGCGCCATCTAGGACGCGGGATTGTTTTCAAGTCAGGCCTTTGTATCGGCAACTATTGTATATTCTAAATACACGCCTTAGTTTCTACACCTAACATACCACATTTTCTCCAGAAACTCTTTCACCACGTTAATCATCCTTGTAGTTACTTTGCGAATGCTGGAATCAGTTCAGAGAAATTTGAGTTGATCAGGTATGGGACGCAGCAGCATATCAAGCTCAACACCAACTACAAGGCAAACCAGCAAAGCATTCTGCCAACCGGTTCAGTGCGAGACTTGGGAGTCCTCATGAGTGACGATGCCACTTTCATAAACCACATCACCAACATCGTGCATACAGGTAGAAAGCTGGCCGGATGGATCCTGAGAACCTTCAAGACAAGAGACAGTACCTGTATGTTGTCCCTTTGGAAGTCCCTGGTGCTGCCCCGAGTGGAATATTGCTGCCAGCTCTGGTCTCCACACAAAGTAGGAGACATCATGAGAATAGAGGCCTTGCAGAGATCTTTCACAAACAAGATTCAAAACGTCCATCAACTCAACTATTGGGAGCGACTCAAGGAACTTAGACTCTACTCCTTGCAAAGAAGAAGAGAGCGCTACCTAGTGATTTATGTGTGGAAGATCCTGGAGGGCCTTGTGCCAAATGTGGGCATAGAAATTAACCCACACCAAAGAAGAGGGCGGTTATGCTATGTGAAGAGGGCAGAAGCAACGTCTCAGAAAATAAAGACTTGCATGCATAACTGCTTCTCATACAATGGGGCTCGTCTCTTCAATGCTGTGCCGGACACCATCAGGAACCTGACAGGGGTCACACCTGACCTCTTCAAGCACAGGCTGGACAGATGGTTGTCCACAAAACCAGACGAGCCCCCAATACCAGGATACCCCAGTTCAACCAGCAACTCACTCATTACATGGAGGATTGACAGCAAGGCTGAACTGCCTGGTCACAGCGGAGGCCCACCTCAGCTGCGTCCATGATAGGATGAAATTATACAAAAGTAACAAAAGTAAGTAAGAGAAGATGGACAAAGAAAATCGTTGGTTATGCTGGCTTTCCTTACTCAGGCTGTCCACATTGAATTTATTTTCCATCAAAGGCAGATTACTTCGTGCTGATATGATCTTAGTTTGGAAGATCATGACCGGACAGTGCCCTTGTTTATGTGATATGTTTGAGAGAATGACTCATGGTCATACAAAAGGTCATAGTAAAAAAATATTTATGCCCCGTCATTCAACCGAAGTTAGATCGCGCTTCTTCTCAGTAAGAGTCGTCGATCTCTGGAATTCTCTCCCTGAAGAAGTGATTTCAGCACAATCTGTCCAGGCCTTTAAACGTCTCCTTGCACATTGTCTTTGGCCTCGTCTCTTTGAGTTTTGTTAGATGTTTTCCATGGTGGTTTTGTGCTGCATCTAACAGTACCCAACCACTTCGTTGTTTTTCCTGTACTTCTGAAGACCTTCTGGTTGGATGATGCAGCAGAGACTGATGAGGGATGCAAGACCCTCATCAATGTAAGAAAGTCTCGCCACACAGTCCCACCACCACCACCATCCATTCCCTTCCAGTTCTTTCAATATCTTCATTAATTTCACGTCAATCATCCTTGTACTCACCTCCCCACACAGTCCCACCAACACCACCATCCATTCCCTTCCAGTTCTTTCAATATCTTCATTCATTTCACGTCAATCATCCTTGTACTCACTTCCCCACAAAGTCCCACCAACAACACCATCCATTCCCTTCCAGTTCTTTCAATATCTTCATTAATTTCACGTCAATCATCCTTGTACTCACCTCCCCACACAGTCCCACCACCACCACCATCCATTCCCTTCCAGTTCTTTCAATCACTTAATTAATTTCACGTCAATCATCCTTGTACTCACCTCCCCACACAGTCCCACCAACAACACCATCCATTCCCTTCCAGTTCTTTCAATCACTTAATTAATTTCACGTCAATCATCCTTGTACTCACCTCCCCACACAGTCCCACCAACACCACCATCCATTCCCTTCCAGTTCTTTCAATATCTTCATTAATTTCACGTCAATCATCCTTGTACTCACCTCCCCACACAGTCCCACCAACACCACCATCCATTCCCTTCCAGTTCTTTCAATCACTTCAACTTCATTCATTTCACGTCCCATTTCTGTTAGAATCACACGCATCATTTCCATTCTGTCACGGTCATACTTTTCACATTCCAGTACCACATGCCCTACCGTCTCATCCTCTCCCATGTCACACATCTGGCACACTTTGCTGCGGCACTCTGACCATCTGTAGTTCCTTGCATTCACATCCATACACTGTGCCCTTTGCTAGCTCGGAAGAGAAGATCACCACCCAGGCTCAGTACTTGGTGTAGTAAGGGAGGGGTCTGCCCAGGGTGACAGCAAAGGGGAGGGGCATGATACAGGTTCAAGTGTAATGGCTAAATTCAGTGACGTAGCTAAGGGAAGGGGTGTGGGGTTCATATAAGAAGACACCCCCCCAGTCCCCCAACATAGGGGTCCGACCCCCCCCCCCCCCCCCACAAAAAGGTTGTAATCAAATACTACACACTGATATGAAAAGTAAGTTCCTCTTTTGGCAAATAATAAGTATACAAAATTATAAGTTATTTCATTAGTGACATGTCTTCCCGAGTGGTAACCAGAGTGACTTTACAATTTGAACTCCTTTACAGATGGCTCTAAATCCCACTTGGGCTCTGGTTTTGCCGTTCTTTCACAAACACACATCCTCTATTTGATGTAACCATTTCACTGTAACTAACCGTTCTTTCCTTCCCTATACTTTGCCTTGCCATTATCTCTCTGCTCTGCCGTCTGCCTTTTATCTTAACATATCGCCACATGACCTTTGATGTCTGGCACTTACTTTATTAACATTAACTCACTCACTCACTACAACCATTGCCACCCAGAGCCAGTAGCAGCAGCAGCACATTGTTCACATAACACAACCTCAGAAGTGGGTCTTCATGTGCTGGATAATGACAGTCCTTGTCTTGAACTGCTTCCCACAAACATCACACTTGAACTTTCTCAGGTCAGAGTGTGTCACATAGTGCTGGGTAAGGCAAGAACTTGTAGTGAATCTCTTCCCACATTCTTCACATTCATAATTCTTAACACCAGTGTGTCTATGGATGTGTTGAGTGAGGGTAGACTTGTAAGTCAATCTCTTCCCACATTTTTCACATTTATAATTCTTAACACCAGTGTGTGTAAGGATGTGTACAGTGAGGGTAGACTTCCGAGTGAATCTCTTCCCACATTCTTCACATTTATAATTCTTAACACCAGTGTGTTTAAGGATGTGCTTAGTGAGGGTAGACTTGTCAGTGAATCTCTTCCCACATTCTTCACATTCATAATTCTTAACACCAGTGTGTGTAAGGATGTGTTGAGTGAGGGAAGACTTCTGAGTGAATTTCTTTCCACATTCTTCACATTTATAATTCTTAACACCAGTGTGTGTAAGGATGTGTTTAGTGAGGGAAAACTTGTAAGTGAATCTCTTTCCACATTCGTCACATTTATAATTCCTAACACCAGTGTGTGTAAGGATGTGTTTAGTGAGGGTAGATTTGTAAGTAAATCTCTTCCCACATACGTCACATTTATAATTCCTAACACCAGTGTGTGTAAGGATGTGTTTAGTGAGGTCAGACTTGTAAGTGAATCTCTTCCCACATTCGTCACATTTATAATTCTTAACACCAGTGTGTGTAAGGATGTGTTGAGTGAGGGTAGACTTGTCAGTGAATCTCTTCCCACATTCTTCACATTTATAATTCTTAACACCAGTGTGTGTAAGGATGTGTTTAGTGAGGTGAGACTTCTGAGTGAATCTCTTCCCACATTCTTCACATTTATAATTCCTAACACCAGTGTGTGTATGTATGTGTTGAGTGAGGATGGACTTCTGAGTGAATCTCTTCCCACATTCTTCACATTTATAATTCCTAACACCAGTGTGTGTAAGGATGTGTTGAGTGAGTCCTTTCTTATTCTTGAAAGTGTTGCCACACTCTCTACACTCAAACTTTCTCTCTCCTTTGTGGATGGAGTTGCCTGCCTCAGGGTGATTCTTCTGATCACACCTGAACTTCCTCACACCTGAGACAGACTGCTGGTGTTGCTCCTCACTACTCATGTTGCTGTCCTGGCGTGCAGTCCTCACTGCAACACTACTTCTGGCAGCACACCAGATGAGTGAAGTCAGGTGTTGTTGCAGGAAGCCTCAGGGAAGCTGAGTGAGCAAGGGTCCTCCAACACTGTTCAGCAAGATGATGGCGACTTTCTTGATCCTCACGCAGCACCAGTCAGGACCGGCACCCTGGAGGTGGTGGTGCCGTTACACTTGTGCTGCTCCAACGGACCTGGAAATGACATTAGGCTCTAAATGTTATATTTTGCAAACACACCAGAAATGTGCTCACTAAATCCTTGGGTGTAGCCGTGTTCCAGCCTTGCAGTGCAGGCAACCCTCATTACCTGTATGGCTTACATTCCACAAAACTTTATTACATTTATTTAATTTATGACTCCTGTCTACCGTCTTATGTAGTGTTGAACACAACACACACACACACACACACACTGCTTCTGTGGTTCATTGGTTACCGTCCTCGCCTTCCACCCAGCAAGGCGTGGGTGGGAACCTTGCTCAGGTTGCAAAGTATTTTAGTTAAGTTTAGTTAGGTTAGGCTTATTTAACTGCAGGTCTGAGAAGGTTATGCTAACAAAGCTATTGTTTTCGATAAATTTTTATATCTTCAGAAAGGTATGGGGCTATGAAAGAAAATGGCGTCTGCACTTCACATAACCCCCTATCTTTAGTCATAGAAAATTTTTGATAGCTTCTAAATTAACATATCTTAACCATACCTTAACTTATGTTGACAAATAACAAAACCTTGTTCAAGCCAAACTAAACTATTGTTTTGGAAGAGAAGGAAAAAAAAAAGTATTTTTTTCTGTAATTCATCGGCATAACTGTTTGGTGTGATCTGAACAAGTACCTGGAGTTGAACTTGTAGTGCATTATAAAGGTAACGAGATATCGAGTGGTTAAGGAAACGAATCTTTATCTACAGCTTGTCATTCTGGAAATTTTGAATCCTATGTTTGTCACAAATTAATTGTAACAGTTAGGTTACTTAACCAAACCTAACCTAATCTAACCATAACCTAATCAACCTAACCTAACTTGACATATGCTTTACCAGGTCAATAATAACGAGCACCGCCTCAACCCTTGACAGATGTGTTGAGTTCACTATGTATAGTATGTACCACTTCATATTTATATCCATATCGTACCAGCACTAGTTATGCACAAATACCTTAGTTTTTGTCACAAATCATTGCCTGGCACGGTGGGGGAGGGGGGGGGTATAAGAACACCCAATGCAATGCAATGAGTGTTGTGTTGTGTGGCCGACACAGAGGCGGGTGAGGGCGCCATCTAGGACGCGGGATTGTTTTCAAGTCAGGCCTTTGTATCGGCAACTATTGTATATTCTAAATACACGCCTTAGTTTCTACACCTAGCATACCACATTACCTCCAGAAACTCTTTCACCGCGTTAATCATCCTTGTAGTTACTTTGCGAATGCTGGAATCAGTTCAGAGTGCGTGCACACCCGGTGGTCTAGTGGTTAGGACGCTGGCCTCACAAGCGAGAGGTCGCGGGCTCGATCCCCGCATTTTGTGACCCGCTTTCGGGGGGGAGAAAACAAATCTCCCATAAATAAATATATACGGCCTCCTGGCTAGTACAATGTAGCGCGCTGGCCTTGCATTCGCTTGGTCGGCAGATCGGGTCTCCGCCCGGGCTTGTGATGCTAAGTTGTTTACTGGGAGGAACTGCTGTGGTCGGGCACCACAGTGGTGCAGCGGTGGTCCACCATGGCTGTGAGGCATAGACCTCTAAACAAAAACCAAGTAAGTAAGTAAACCAAGTATTTATTTGTTGACTATTTCCAACATTCTTCTGATTAAAACCAGACAAATTATACATATTCCAAAAGTCAAAACATAAATGACGTGCAACATTTATCTCAAACCAAATCATGAGAAAGTAACAATTAATTAGAATGTGATAGGTTTTGAAACACAGAGGGTGTTGTTGTAAGTTGAATATGATGAGGCAGAGGATGGGAAAGGAAGTGAGACATCAATGAAAGGTTTTGAAACACAGAGGGTGTTGTTGTAAGTTGAATATGATGAGGCAGAGAATGGGAAAGGAAGTGAGACATCAATGAAAGGTTTTGAAACACAGAGGGTGTTATTGTAAGTTGAATGTGATGAGGCAGAGGATGGGAAAGGAAGTGAGACATCAATGAAAGGTTTTGAAACACAGAGGGTGTTGTTGTAAGTTGAATATGATGAGGCAGAGGATGGGAAAGGAAGTGAGACATCAATGAAAGGTTTTGAAACACAGAGGGTGTTGTTGTAAGTTGAATGTGATGAGGCAGAGGATGGGAAAGGAAGTGAGACATCAATGAAAGGTTTTGAAACACAGAGGGTGTTATTGTAAGTTGAATGTGATGAGGCAGATGATGGGAAAGGAAGTGAGACATCAATGAAAGGTTTTGAAACACAGAGGGTGTTATTGTAAGTTGAATGTGATGAGGCAGAGGATGGGAAAGGAAGTGAGACATCAATGAAAGGTTTTGAAACACAGAGGGTGTTATTGTAAGTTGAATGTGATGAGACACAGGATGGGAAAGGAAGTGAGACATCAATGAAAGGTTTTGAAACACAGAGGGTGTTGTTGTAAGTTGAATGTGATGAGGCACAGGATGGGAAAGGAAGTGAGACATCAATGAAATGTTTTGAAACACAGAGGGTGTTATTGTAAATTGAATGTGATGAGGCAGAGAATGGGAAAGGAAGTGAGACATCAATGAAAGGTTTTGAAACACAGAGGGTGTTATTGTAAATTGAATGTGATGAGGCAGAGAATGGGAAAGGAAGTGAGACATCAATGAAAGGTTTTGAAACACAGAGGGTGTTATTGTAAGTTGAATGTGATGAGGCACAGGATGGGAAAGGAAGTGAGACATCAATGAAAGGTTTTGAAACACAGAGGGTGTTGTTGTAAGTTGAATGTGATGAGGCACAGGATGGGAAAGGAAGTGAGACATCAATGAAAAGTTTTGCTATAAAGGCTTCAATATCAGAGATGATCTCACTAGGGGAAGGAGGAGACGTGATGATTCTCTCGTGAATCCCTGTTATATACAATTCATCCTCTCTCCAAGATCCCAGTACTACTATTCCTACCATTATCACAAATCATTAATGTTCTTTCTAAAAACTGTCCACTCCCATAGAAACAACCTCTGTTACATACTCTCTATCTATGTTCTTCCAAGTCTGATACACTTTTGTACTCGTGCAATTTGAACTCCTTTACAGATGGCTCTAAATCCCACTTGGGCTCTGGTTTTGCCGTTCTTTCACAAACACACATCCTCTATTTGATGTAACCATTTCACTGTAACTAACCGTTCTTTCCTTCCCTATACTTTGCCTTGCCATTATCTCTTTGCTCTGCCGTCTGCCTTTTACCTCAACATATCGCCACATGACCTTTGATGTCTGGCACTTACTTTATTAACATTAACTCACTCACTCACTACAACCATTGCCACCCAGAGCCAGTAGCAGCAGCAGCACATTGTTCACTTAACACAACCTCAGAAGTGGGTCTTCATGTGCTTGATAATGACACCCTTTGTCTTGAACTGCTTCCCACAAACATCACACTTGAACTTTCTCAGGTCAGAGTGTGTCACAGAGTGCTGGGTAAGGCAAGAACTTGTAGTGAATCTCTTCCCACATTCTTCACATTCATAATTCTTAACACCAGTGTGTGTAAGGATGTGTTGAGTGAGGGTAAACTTCCGAGTGAATCTCTTTCCACATTCTTCACATTTATAATTCTTAACACCAGTGTGTGTAAGGATGTGTTGAGTGAGGTGAGCCTTTTCAGTGAATCTCTTTCCACATTCTTCACATTCATAATTCTTAACACCAGTGTGTGTAAGGATGTGTCGAGTGAGGTGAGACTTGTGAGTGAATCTCTTCCCACATTCTTCACATTTATAATTCTTAACACCAGTGTGTGTAAGGATGTGTTTAGTGAGGTGAGACTTCCGAGTGAATCTCTTCCCACATTCTTCACATTTATAATTCTTAACACCAGTGTGTGTAAGGATGTGTTGAGTGAGGTCAGACTTCTGAGTGAATCTCTTCCCACATTCTTCACATTTATAATTCTTAACACCAGTGTGTGTAAGGATGTGTTGAGTGAGGGTAGACTTCTGAGTGAATCTCTTCCCACATTCTTCACATTTATAATTCCTAACACCAGTGTGTGTAAGGATGTGTTTAGTGAGTCCTTTCTTATTCTTGAAAGTGTTGCCACACTCTCTACACTCAAACTTTCTCTCTCCTTTGTGGATGGAGTTGCCTGCCTCAGGGTGATTCTTCTGATCACACCTGAACTTCCTCACACCTGAGACAGACTGCTGGTGTTGCTCCTCACTACTCATGTTGCTGTCCTGGCGTGTAGTCCCCACTGCAACACTACTTCTGGCAGCACACCAGATGAGTGAAGTCAGGTGTTGTTGCAGGAAGCCTCAGGGAAGCTGAGTGAGCGAGGGTCCTCCAACACTGTTCAGCAAGATGATGGAGACTTTCTTGATCCTCACGCGGCACCAGTCAGGACCGGCACCCTGGAGGTGGCGGTGCCGTTACACTTGTGCTGCTCCAACAGACCTGGAAATGACATTAGGCTCTAAATGTTATATTTTGCAAACACACCAGAAATGTGCTCACTAAATCCTTGGGTGTAGCCGTGTTCCAGCCTTGCAGTGCAGGCAACCCTCATTACCTGTATGGCTTACATTCCACAAAACTTTATTACATTTATTTAATTTACGACTCCTGTCTACCGTCTTATGTAGTGTTGAACACACACACACACACACACACTGCTTCTGTGGTTCAGTGGTTACCGTCCTCGCCTTCCACCCAGCAAGGCGTGGGTGGGAACCTTGCTCAGGTTGCAAAGTATTTTAGTTAAGTTTAATTAGGTTAGGCTTATTTAACCGCAGCTCTGGGAAGGTTATGCTAACAAAGCTATTGTTTTCGATAAATTTTTACATCTTCAGAAAGGTATGGGGCTATGAAAGAAAATGGCGTCTGCACTCCACACAACCCCCTACGTTTAGTCATAGAAAACTTCTAAATTAACATAACTTAACCATACCTTAACTTATGTTGACAAATAACAAAACCTTGTTCAAGCCAAACTAAATTATTCTTTTGGAAGAGAAGGAAAAAACAAAAAATGGTATTTTTTTCTGTAATTCATCGGCATAACTGTTTGGTGTGATCTGAACAAGTACCTGGAGTTGAACTTGTAGTGCATTATAAAGGTAACGAGATATCGAGTGGTTAAGGAAACGAATCTTTATCTAAAGCTTGTCATTCTGGAAATTTTGAATCCTATGTTTATGTCACAAATTAATTGTAACAGTTAGGTTAGTTAACCAAACCTAACCTAATCTAACCATAACCTAATCAACCTAAACTAACTTGACATATGCTTTACCAGGTCAATAATAACGAGCACCGTCTCAACCCTTGACAGATGTGTTGAGTTCACTATGTATAGTATGTACCACTTCATATTTATATCCATATCGTACCAGCACTAGTTATGCACAAATACCTTAGTTTTTGTCACAAGTCATTGCCTGCCACGGGGGGGGGGGGGGGGAATAAAAACCCCCAATGCTTTGCGACGGGAACAACTTTTAGATTAATTCAAAACACACCCAAATAAAGCAGAACAAATAGTTTGGTTTGGTTGAGCAGAGTGATAGTGGTGTACTTGTTAATATTTATCAATGCAACACTAAGGGTGTAATGGTACCAGACTCAGCACAAGGAACTATATATTCACACTCACTCTTCATACATGACCTGTGTGTGCACGGGAAAACATATCCATCACACATTGACACTGTACTTAAGCAATAGCCTGGATGACGACCACAATCTGATGCAATTACTAATGGATATATACCTTGTCAGCTGGCTCTATTAACACTGATGATCGTGCTCAAGTCAATGTAATGGTTGGAGATTCCTTGTTGGTTGTTGGTGTTGTTTAGTTGTGCGACGATTCAGTGGCTGCTCTGAGTCCTGTGGTGAAGTCCTGCGAGGGTGTCACAGGCGTGTTAGGTGACCCGTCTTCTTGAAGGCAGCACGCGCTGGTGAGACGGATCACACCTGCTTGTGGTGAGGGGTAACAGGAGTTGAGAGCAGAGTACAACACGGTGAGAGTGGTCACGCGGACACTGTACTAACAAGTGTTCGTCGTTCCATAGTGTCCTGAATGTTCAATGTTCCTGCAGCAGGGGCAGTGTGGGTCAGGGGACAGACAGACGCAGGCGGTGCAGGTGATAGTGTCCTGAATGTTCAATGTTCCTGCAGCAGGGGCAGTGTGGGTCAGGGGACAGACAGACGCAGGCGGTGCAGGTGATAGTGTCCTGAATGTTCAATGTTCCTGCAGCAGGAGCAGTATGGGTCAGGGGACAGACAGACGCAGGCGGTGCAGGTGATAGTGTCCTAAATGTTCAATGTTCCTGCAGCAGGGGCAGTGTGGGTCAGGGGACAGACAGACGCAGGCGGTGCAGGTGATAGTGTCCTGAATGTTCAATGTTCCTGCAGCAGGAGCAGTGTGGGTCAGGGGACAGACAGACGCAGGCGGTGCAGGTGATAGTGTCCTGAATGTTCAATGTTCCTGCAGCAGGGGCAGTGTGGGTCAGGGGACAGACAGACGCAGGCGGTGCAGGTGATAGTGTCCTGAATGTTCAATGTTCCTGCAGCAGGGGCAGTGTGGGTCAGGGGACAGACAGACGCAGGCGGTGCAGGTGATAGTGTCCTGAATGTTCAATGTTCCTGCAGCAGGGGCAGTGTGGGTCAGGGGACAGACAGACGCAGGCGGTGCAGGTGATAGTGTCCTGAATGTTCAATGTTCCTGCAGCAGGGGCAGTGTGGGTCAGGGGACAGACAGACGCAGGCGGTGCAGGTGATAGTGTCCTGAATGTTCAATGTTCCTGCAGCAGGGGCAGTGTGGGTCAGGGGACAGACAGACGCAGGCGGTGCAGGTGATAGTGTCCTGAATGTTCAATGTTCCTGCAGCAGGGGCAGTGTGGGTCAGGGGACAGACAGACGCAGGCGGTGCAGGTGATAGTGTCCTGAATGTTCAATGTTCCTGCAGCAGGGGCAGTGTGGGTCAGGGGACAGACAGACGCAGGCGGTGCAGGTGATAGTGTCCTGAATGTTCAATGTTCCTGCAGCAGGGGCAGTGTGGGTCAGGGGACAGACAGACGCAGGCGGTGCAGGTGATAGTGTCCTGAATGTTCAATGTTCCTGCAGCAGGGGCAGTGTGGGTCAGGGGACAGACAGACGCAGGCGGTGCAGGTGATAGTGTCCTGAATGTTCAATGTTCCTGCAGCAGGGGCAGTGTGGGTCAGGGGACAGACAGACGCAGGCGGTGCAGGTGATAGTGTCCTGAATGTTCAATGTTCCTGCAGCAGGGGCAGTGTGGGTCAGGGGACACACAGACGCAGGCGGTGCAGGTGATAGTGTCCTGAATGTTCAATGTTCCTGCAGCAGGGGCAGTGTGGGTCAGGGGACAGACAGACGCAGGCGGTGCAGGTGCAGGTGAGCCGTGAGTGTTGTGTTGTGTGGCCGACACAGAGGCGGGTGAGGGCGCCATCTAGGACGCGGGATTGTTTTCAAGTCAGGCCTTTGTATCGGCAACTATTGTATATTCTAAATACACGCCTTAGTTTCTACACCTAGCATACCACATTTCCTCCAGAAACTCTTTCACCGCGTTAATCATCCTTGTAGTTACTTTGCGAATGCTGGAATCAGTTAAGAGAAGATGGACAAAGAAAATCGTTGGTTATGCGGGCTTTCCTTACTCAGGCTGTCCACATTGAATTTATTTTCCATCAAAGGCAGATTACTTCGTGCTGATATGATCTTAGTTTGGAAGATCATGACAGTGCCCTTGTTTATGTGATATGTTTGAGAGAATGACTCATGGTCATACAAAAGGTCATAGTAAAAAAATATTTATGCCCCGTCATTCAACCGAAGTTAGATCGCGCTTCTTCTCAGTAAGAGTCATCGATCTCTGGAATTCTCTCCCTGAAGAAGTGGTTTCAGCACAATCTGTCCAGGCCTTTAAACGTCTCCTTGCACATTGTCTTGGTCCTCGTCTCTATGAGTTTTGTTAGATGTTTTCCATGGTGGTTTTGTGCTGCATCTAACAGTACCCAACCACTTCGTTGTTTTTCCTGTACTTCTGAAGACCTTCTGGTTGGATGATGCAGCAGAGACTGATGAGGGATGCAAGACCCTCATCAATGTAAGAAAGTCTCGCCACAAAGTCCCACCAACACCACCATCCATTCCCTTCCAGTTCTTTCAATCACTTCACGTCAATCATCCTTGTACTCACCTCCCCACACAGTCCCACCAACACCACCATCCATTCCCTTCCAGTTCTTTCAATATCTTCATTAATTTCACGTCAATCATCCTTGTACTCACCTCCCCACACAGTCCCACCAACACCACCATCCATTCCCTTCCAGTTCTTTCAATCACTTCAACTTCATTCATTTCACGTCCCATTTCTGTTAGAATCACACGCATCATTTCCATTCTGTCACGGTCATACTTTTCACATTCCAGTACCACATGCCCTACCGTCTCATCCTCTCCCATGTCACACATCTGGCACACTTTGCTGCGGGACTCTGACCATCTGTAGTTCCTTGCATTCACATCCATACACTGTGCCCTTTGCTAACTCGTAAGAGAAGATCACCACCCAGGCTCAGTACTTGGTGTAGTAAGGGAGGGGTCTGCCCAGGGTGACAGCAAAGGGGAGGGGCATGATACAGGTTCAAGTGTAATGGCTAAATTTAGTGACGTAGCTAAGGGAAGGGGTGTGGGGTTCATATAAGAAGACACCCCCCCAGTCCCCCAACATAGGGGTCCGCCCCCCCCCCCCCCCCCCCCCAAAAAAAAAAAAAAAAAAAAAAAAAAAAGTTGTAATGAAATACTACACACTGATATGAAAAGTAAGTTCCTCTTTTGGCAAATAATAAGTATACAAAATTATAAGTTATTTCATTAGTGACATGTCTTCCCGAGTGGTAACCAGAGTGACTTTACAATTTGAACTCCTTTACAGATGGCTCTAAATCCCACTTGGGCTCTGGTTTTGCCGTTCTTTCACAAACACACATCCTCTATTTGATGTAACCATTTCACTGTAACTAACCGTTCTTTCCTTCCCTATACTTTGCCTTGACATTATCTCTTTGCTCTGCCATCTGCCTTTTACCTTAACATATCGCCACATGACCTTTGATGTCTGGCACTTACTTTATTAACATTAACTCACTCACTCACTACATCCATTGCCACCAAGAGCCAGTAGCAGCAGCAGCACATTGTTCACTTAACACAACCTCAGAAGTGGGTCTTCATGTGCTGGATAATGACAGTCCTTGTTTTGAACTGCTTCCCACAAACATCACACTTGAACTTTCTCAGGTCAGAGTGTGTCACAGAGTGCTGGGTAAGGCAAGAACTTGTAGTGAATCTCTTCCCACATTCTTCACATTCATAATTCTTAACATCAGTGTGTGTAAGGATGTGTTGAGTGAGGGTAAACTTCCGAGTGAATCTCTTTCCACATTCTTCACATTTATAATTCTTAACACCAGTGTGTGTAAGGATGTGTTTAGTGAGGTGAGCCTTTTCAGTGAATCTCTTCCCACATTCTTCACATTCATAATTCTTAACACCAGTGTGTGTAAGGATGTGTCGAGTGAGGTGAGACTTGTGAGTGAATCTCTTCCCACATTCTTCACATTTATAATTCTTAACACCAGTGTGTGTAAGGATGTGTTTAGTGAGGTGAGACTTCCGAGTGAATCTCTTCCCACATTCTTCACATTTATAATTCTTAACACCAGTGTGTATAAGGATGTGTTTAGTGAGGGCAGACTTCTGAGTGAATCTCTTCCCACATTCTTCACATTTATAATTCTTAACACCAGTGTGTGTAAGGATGTGTTGAGTGAGGGTAGACTTCTGAGTGAATCTCTTCCCACATTCTTCACATTTATAATTCTTAACACCAGTGTGTGTAAGGATGTGTTTAGTGAGTTGAGACTTGTCAGTGAATCTCTTCCCACATTCTTCACATTTATAATTCCTAACACCAGTGTGTGTAAGGATGTGTTTAGTGAGTCCTTTCTTATTCTTGAAAGTGTTGCCACACTCTCTACACTCAAACTTTCTCTCTCCTTTGTGGATGGAGTTGCCTGCCTCAGGGTGATTCTTCTGATCACACCTGAACTTCCTCACACCTGAGACAGACTGCTGGTGTTGCTCCTCACTACTCATGTTGCTGTCCTGGCGTGTAGTCCCCACTGCAACACTACTTCTGGCAGCACACCAGATGAGTGAAGTCAGGTGTTGTTGCAGGAAGCCTCAGGGAAGCTGAGTGAGCGAGGGTCCTCCAACACTGTTCAGCAAGATGATGGAGACTTTCTTGATCCTCACGCGGCACCAGGCAGGACCGGCACCCTGGAGGTGGCGGTGCCGTTACACTTGTGCTGCTCCAACGGACCTGGAAATGACATTAGGCTCTAAATGTTATATTTTGCAAACACACCAGAAATGTGCTCACTAAATCCTTGGGTGTAGCCGTGTTCCAGCCTTGCAGTGCAGGCAACCCTCATTACCTGTATGGCTTACATTCCACAAAACTTTATTACATTTATTTAATTTACGACTCCTGTCTACCGTCTTATGTAGTGTTGAACACACACACACACACACACACACTGCTTCTGTGGTTCAGTGGTTACCGTCCTCGCCTTCCACCCAGCAAGGCGTGGGTGGGAACCTTGCTCAGGTTGCAAAGTATTTTAGTTAAGTTTAATTAGGTTAGGCTTATTTAACCGCAGCTCTGGGAAGGTTATGCTAACAAAGCTATTGTTTTCGATAAATTTTTACATCTTCAGAAAGGTATGGGGCTATGAAAGAAAATGGCGTCTGCACTCCACACAACCCCCTACGTTTAGTCATAGAAAACTTCTAAATTAACATAACTTAACCATACCTTAACTTATGTTGACAAATAACAAAACCTTGTTCAAGCCAAACTAAATTATTCTTTTGGAAGAGAAGGAAAAAACAAAAAATGGTATTTTTTTCTGTAATTCATCGGCATAACTGTTTGGTGTGATCTGAACAAGTACCTGGAGTTGAACTTGTAGTGCATTATAAAGGTAACGAGATATCGAGTGGTTAAGGAAACGAATCTTTATCTAAAGCTTGTCATTCTGGAAATTTTGAATCCTATGTTTATGTCACAAATTAATTGTAACAGTTAGGTTAGTTAACCAAACCTAACCTAATCTAACCATAACCTAATCAACCTAAACTAACTTGACATATGCTTTACCAGGTCAATAATAACGAGCACCGTCTCAACCCTTGACAGATGTGTTGAGTTCACTATGTATAGTATGTACCACTTCATATTTATATCCATATCGTACCAGCACTAGTTATGCACAAATACCTTAGTTTTTGTCACAAGTCATTGCCTGCCACGGGGGGGGGGGGGGGGGGGGGGGAATAAAAACCCCCAATGCTTTGCGACGGGAACAACTTTTAGATTAATTCAAAACACACCCAAATAAAGCAGAACAAATAGTTTGGTTTGGTTGAGCAGAGTGATAGTGGTGTACTTGTTAATATTTATCAATGCAACACTAAGGGTGTAATGGTACCAGACTCAGCACAAGGAACTATATATTCACACTCACTCTTCATACATGACCTGTGTGTGCACGGGAAAACATATCCATCACACATTGACACTGTACTTAAGCAATAGCCTGGATGACGACCACAATCTGATGCAATTACTAATGGATATATACCTTGTCAGCTGGCTCTATTAACACTGATGATCGTGCTCAAGTCAATGTAATGGTTGGAGATTCCTTGTTGGTTGTTGGTGTTGTTTAGTTGTGCGACGATTCAGTGGCTGCTCTGAGTCCTGTGGTGAAGTCCTGCGAGGGTGTCACAGGCGTGTTAGGTGACCCGTCTTCTTGAAGGCAGCACGCGCTGGTGAGACGGATCACACCTGCTTGTGGTGAGGGGTAACAGGAGTTGAGAGCAGAGTACAACACGGTGAGAGTGGTCACGCGGACACTGTACTAACAAGTGTTCGTCGTTCCATAGTGTCCTGAATGTTCAATGTTCCTGCAGCAGGGGCAGTGTGGGTCAGGGGACAGACAGACGCAGGCGGTGCAGGTGATAGTGTCCTGAATGTTCAATGTTCCTGCAGCAGGGGCAGTGTGGGTCAGGGGACAGACAGACGCAGGCGGTGCAGGTGATAGTGTCCTGAATGTTCAATGTTCCTGCAGCAGGAGCAGTATGGGTCAGGGGACAGACAGACGCAGGCGGTGCAGGTGATAGTGTCCTAAATGTTCAATGTTCCTGCAGCAGGGGCAGTGTGGGTCAGGGGACAGACAGACGCAGGCCGTGCAGGTGATAGTGTCCTGAATGTTCAATGTTCCTGCAGCAGGAGCAGTGTGGGTCAGGGGACAGACAGACGCAGGCGGTGCAGGTGATAGTGTCCTGAATGTTCAATGTTCCTGCAGCAGGGGCAGTGTGGGTCAGGGGACAGACAGACGCAGGCGGTGCAGGTGATAGTGTCCTGAATGTTCAATGTTCCTGCAGCAGGGGCAGTGTGGGTCAGGGGACAGACAGACGCAGGCGGTGCAGGTGATAGTGTCCTGAATGTTCAATGTTCCTGCAGCAGGGGCAGTGTGGGTCAGGGGACAGACAGACGCAGGCGGTGCAGGTGATAGTGTCCTGAATGTTCAATGTTCCTGCAGCAGGGGCAGTGTGGGTCAGGGGACAGACAGACGCAGGCGGTGCAGGTGATAGTGTCCTGAATGTTCAATGTTCCTGCAGCAGGGGCAGTGTGGGTCAGGGGACAGACAGACGCAGGCGGTGCAGGTGATAGTGTCCTGAATGTTCAATGTTCCTGCAGCAGGGGCAGTGTGGGTCAGGGGACAGACAGACGCAGGCGGTGCAGGTGATAGTGTCCTGAATGTTCAATGTTCCTGCAGCAGGGGCAGTGTGGGTCAGGGGACAGACAGACGCAGGCGGTGCAGGTGATAGTGTCCTGAATGTTCAATGTTCCTGCAGCAGGGGCAGTGTGGGTCAGGGGACAGACAGACGCAGGCGGTGCAGGTGATAGTGTCCTGAATGTTCAATGTTCCTGCAGCAGGGGCAGTGTGGGTCAGGGGACAGACAGACGCAGGCGGTGCAGGTGATAGTGTCCTGAATGTTCAATGTTCCTGCAGCAGGGGCAGTGTGGGTCAGGGGACAGACAGACGCAGGCGGTGCAGGTGATAGTGTCCTGAATGTTCAATGTTCCTGCAGCAGGGGCAGTGTGGGTCAGGGGACACACAGACGCAGGCGGTGCAGGTGATAGTGTCCTGAATGTTCAATGTTCCTGCAGCAGGGGCAGTGTGGGTCAGGGGACAGACAGACGCAGGCGGTGCAGGTGCAGGTGAGCCGTGAGTGTTGTGTTGTGTGGCCGACACAGAGGCGGGTGAGGGCGCCATCTAGGACGCGGGATTGTTTTCAAGTCAGGCCTTTGTATCGGCAACTATTGTATATTCTAAATACACGCCTTAGTTTCTACACCTAGCATACCACATTTCCTCCAGAAACTCTTTCACCGCGTTAATCATCCTTGTAGTTACTTTGCGAATGCTGGAATCAGTTAAGAGAAGATGGACAAAGAAAATCGTTGGTTATGCGGGCTTTCCTTACTCAGGCTGTCCACATTGAATTTATTTTCCATCAAAGGCAGATTACTTCGTGCTGATATGATCTTAGTTTGGAAGATCATGACAGTGCCCTTGTTTATGTGATATGTTTGAGAGAATGACTCATGGTCATACAAAAGGTCATAGTAAAAAAATATTTATGCCCCGTCATTCAACCGAAGTTAGATCGCGCTTCTTCTCAGTAAGAGTCATCGATCTCTGGAATTCTCTCCCTGAAGAAGTGGTTTCAGCACAATCTGTCCAGGCCTTTAAACGTCTCCTTGCACATTGTCTTGGTCCTCGTCTCTATGAGTTTTGTTAGATGTTTTCCATGGTGGTTTTGTGCTGCATCTAACAGTACCCAACCACTTCGTTGTTTTTCCTGTACTTCTGAAGACCTTCTGGTTGGATGATGCAGCAGAGACTGATGAGGGATGCAAGACCCTCATCAATGTAAGAAAGTCTCGCCACAAAGTCCCACCAACACCACCATCCATTCCCTTCCAGTTCTTTCAATCACTTCACGTCAATCATCCTTGTACTCACCTCCCCACACAGTCCCACCAACACCACCATCCATTCCCTTCCAGTTCTTTCAATATCTTCATTAATTTCACGTCAATCATCCTTGTACTCACCTCCCCACACAGTCCCACCAACACCACCATCCATTCCCTTCCAGTTCTTTCAATCACTTCAACTTCATTCATTTCACGTCCCATTTCTGTTAGAATCACACGCATCATTTCCATTCTGTCACGGTCATACTTTTCACATTCCAGTACCACATGCCCTACCGTCTCATCCTCTCCCATGTCACACATCTGGCACACTTTGCTGCGGGACTCTGACCATCTGTAGTTCCTTGCATTCACATCCATACACTGTGCCCTTTGCTAACTCGTAAGAGAAGATCACCACCCAGGCTCAGTACTTGGTGTAGTAAGGGAGGGGTCTGCCCAGGGTGACAGCAAAGGGGAGGGGCATGATACAGGTTCAAGTGTAATGGCTAAATTTAGTGACGTAGCTAAGGGAAGGGGTGTGGGGTTCATATAAGAAGACACCCCCCCAGTCCCCCAACATAGGGGTCCGCCCCCCCCCCCCCCCCCCCCCCACACACACACCAAAAAAAAAAAAAAAAAAAAAAAAAAAAAAAAAAAAAAAAAAAAAAAAAAAAAAAGGTTGTAATGAAATACTACACACTGATATGAAAAGTAAGTTCCTCTTTTGGCAAATAATAAGTATACAAAATTATAAGTTATTTCATTAGTGACATGTCTTCCCGAGTGGTAACCAGAGTGACTTTACAATTTGAACTCCTTTACAGATGGCTCTAAATCCCACTTGGGCTCTGGTTTTGCCGTTCTTTCACAAACACACATCCTCTATTTGATGTAACCATTTCACTGTAACTAACCGTTCTTTCCTTCCCTATACTTTGCCTTGACATTATCTCTTTGCTCTGCCATCTGCCTTTTACCTTAACATATCGCCACATGACCTTTGATGTCTGGCACTTACTTTATTAACATTAACTCACTCACTCACTACATCCATTGCCACCAAGAGCCAGTAGCAGCAGCAGCACATTGTTCACTTAACACAACCTCAGAAGTGGGTCTTCATGTGCTGGATAATGACAGTCCTTGTTTTGAACTGCTTCCCACAAACATCACACTTGAACTTTCTCAGGTCAGAGTGTGTCACAGAGTGCTGGGTAAGGCAAGAACTTGTAGTGAATCTCTTCCCACATTCTTCACATTCATAATTCTTAACATCAGTGTGTGTAAGGATGTGTTGAGTGAGGGTAAACTTCCGAGTGAATCTCTTTCCACATTCTTCACATTTATAATTCTTAACACCAGTGTGTGTAAGGATGTGTTTAGTGAGGTGAGCCTTTTCAGTGAATCTCTTCCCACATTCTTCACATTCATAATTCTTAACACCAGTGTGTGTAAGGATGTGTCGAGTGAGGTGAGACTTGTGAGTGAATCTCTTCCCACATTCTTCACATTTATAATTCTTAACACCAGTGTGTGTAAGGATGTGTTTAGTGAGGTGAGACTTCCGAGTGAATCTCTTCCCACATTCTTCACATTTATAATTCTTAACACCAGTGTGTATAAGGATGTGTTTAGTGAGGGCAGACTTCTGAGTGAATCTCTTCCCACATTCTTCACATTTATAATTCTTAACACCAGTGTGTGTAAGGATGTGTTGAGTGAGGGTAGACTTCTGAGTGAATCTCTTCCCACATTCTTCACATTTATAATTCTTAACACCAGTGTGTGTAAGGATGTGTTTAGTGAGTTGAGACTTGTCAGTGAATCTCTTCCCACATTCTTCACATTTATAATTCCTAACACCAGTGTGTGTAAGGATGTGTTTAGTGAGTCCTTTCTTATTCTTGAAAGTGTTGCCACACTCTCTACACTCAAACTTTCTCTCTCCTTTGTGGATGGAGTTGCCTGCCTCAGGGTGATTCTTCTGATCACACCTGAACTTCCTCACACCTGAGACAGACTGCTGGTGTTGCTCCTCACTACTCATGTTGCTGTCCTGGCGTGTAGTCCCCACTGCAACACTACTTCTGGCAGCACACCAGATGAGTGAAGTCAGGTGTTGTTGCAGGAAGCCTCAGGGAAGCTGAGTGAGCGAGGGTCCTCCAACACTGTTCAGCAAGATGATGGAGACTTTCTTGATCCTCACGCGGCACCAGGCAGGACCGGCACCCTGGAGGTGGCGGTGCCGTTACACTTGTGCTGCTCCAACGGACCTGGAAATGACATTAGGCTCTAAATGTTATATTTTGCAAACACACCAGAAATGTGCTCACTAAATCCTTGGGTGTAGCCGTGTTCCAGCCTTGCAGTGCAGGCAACCCTCATTACCTGTATGGCTTACATTCCACAAAACTTTATTACATTTATTTAATTTACGACTCCTGTCTACCGTCTTATGTAGTGTTGAACACACACACACACACACACACACTGCTTCTGTGGTTCAGTGGTTACCGTCCTCGCCTTCCACCCAGCAAGGCGTGGGTGGGAACCTTGCTCAGGTTGCAAAGTATTTTAGTTAAGTTTAATTAGGTTAGGCTTATTTAACCGCAGCTCTGGGAAGGTTATGCTAACAAAGCTATTGTTTTCGATAAATTTTTACATCTTCAGAAAGGTATGGGGCTATGAAAGAAAATGGCGTCTGCACTCCACACAACCCCCTACGTTTAGTCATAGAAAACTTCTAAATTAACATAACTTAACCATACCTTAACTTATGTTGACAAATAACAAAACCTTGTTCAAGCCAAACTAAATTATTCTTTTGGAAGAGAAGGAAAAAACAAAAAATGGTATTTTTTTCTGTAATTCATCGGCATAACTGTTTGGTGTGATCTGAACAAGTACCTGGAGTTGAACTTGTAGTGCATTATAAAGGTAACGAGATATCGAGTGGTTAAGGAAACGAATCTTTATCTAAAGCTTGTCATTCTGGAAATTTTGAATCCTATGTTTATGTCACAAATTAATTGTAACAGTTAGGTTAGTTAACCAAACCTAACCTAATCTAACCATAACCTAATCAACCTAAACTAACTTGACATATGCTTTACCAGGTCAATAATAACGAGCACCGTCTCAACCCTTGACAGATGTGTTGAGTTCACTATGTATAGTATGTACCACTTCATATTTATATCCATATCGTACCAGCACTAGTTATGCACAAATACCTTAGTTTTTGTCACAAGTCATTGCCTGCCACGGGGGGGGGGGGGGAATAAAAACCCCCAATGCTTTGCGACGGGAACAACTTTTAGATTAATTCAAAACACACCCAAATAAAGCAGAACAAATAGTTTGGTTTGGTTGAGCAGAGTGATAGTGGTGTACTTGTTAATATTTATCAATGCAACACTAAGGGTGTAATGGTACCAGACTCAGCACAAGGAACTATATATTCACACTCACTCTTCATACATGACCTGTGTGTGCACGGGAAAACATATCCATCACACATTGACACTGTACTTAAGCAATAGCCTGGATGACAACCACAATCTGATGCAATTACTAATGGATATATACCTTGTCAGCTGGCTCTATTAAAACTGATGATCGTGCTCAAGTCAATGTAATGGTTGGAGATTCCTTGTTGGTTGTTGGTGTTGTTTAGTTGTGCGACGATTCAGTGGCTGCTCTGAGTCCTGTGGTGAAGTCCTGCGAGGGTGTCACAGGCGTGTTAGGTGACCTGTCTTCTTGAAGGCAGCGCGCGCTGGTGAGACGGATCACACCTGCTTGTGGTGAGGGGTAACAGGAGTTGAGAGCAGAGTACAACACGGTGAGAGTGGTCACGCGGACACTGTACTAACAAATGTTCGTCGTTCCATAGTGTCCTGAATGTTCAATGTTCCTGCAGCAGGGGCAGTGTGGGTCAGGGGACAGACCGACGCAGGCGGTGCAGGTGATAGTGTCCTGAATGTTCAATGTTCCTGCAGCAGGGGCAGTGTGGGTCAGGGGACAGACAGACGCAGGCGGTGCAGGTGATAGTGTCCTGAATGTTCAATGTTCCTGCAGCAGGGGCAGTGTGGGTCAGGGGACAGACAGACGCAGGCGGTGCAGGTGATAGTGTCCTGAATGTTCAATGTTCCTGCAGCAGGGGCAGTGTGGGTCAGGGGACAGACAGACGCAGGCGGTGCAGGTGATAGTGTCCTGAATGTTCAATGTTCCTGCAGCAGGGGCAGTGTGGGTCAGGGGACAGACAGACGCAGGCGGTGCAGGTGATAGTGTCCTGAATGTTCAATGTTCCTGCAGCAGGGGCAGTGTGGGTCAGGGGACACACAGACGCAGGCGGTGCAGGTGATAGTGTCCTGAATGTTCAATGTTCCTGCAGCAGGGGCAGTGTGGGTCAGGGGACAGACAGACGCAGGCGGTGCAGGTGATAGTGTCCTGAATGTTCAATGTTCCTGCAGCAGGAGCAGTGTGGGTCAGGGGACAGACAGACGCAGGCGGTGCAGGTGATAGTGTCCTGAATGTTCAATGTTCCTGCAGCAGGGGCAGTGTGGGTCAGGGGACAGACAGACGCAGGCAGTGCAGGTGATAGTGTCCTGAATGTTCAATGTTCCTGCAGCAGGGGCAGTGTGGGTCAGGGGACACACAGACGCAGGCGGTGCAGGTGATAGTGTCCTGAATGTTCAATGTTCCTGCAGCAGGGGCAGTGTGGGTCAGGGGACAGACAGACGCAGGCGGTGCAGGTGCAGGTGAGCCGTGAGTGTTGTGTTGTGTGGCCGACACAGAGGCGGGTGAGGGCGCCATCTAGGACGCGGGATTGTTTTCAAGTCAGGCCTTTGTATCGGCAACTATTGTATATTCTAAATACACGCCTTAGTTTCTACACCTAGCATACCACATTTCCTCCAGAAACTCTTTCACCGCGTTAATCATCCTTGTAGTTACTTTGCGAATGCTGGAATCAGTTAAGAGAAGATGGACAAAGAAAATCGTTGGTTATGCGGGCTTTCCTTACTCAGGCTGTCCACATTGAATTTATTTTCCATCAAAGGCAGATTACTTCGTGCTGATATGATCTTAGTTTGGAAGATCATGACAGTGCCCTTGTTTATGTGATATGTTTGAGAGAATGACTCATGGTCATACAAAAGGTCATAGTAAAAAAATATTTATGCCCCGTCATTCAACCGAAGTTAGATCGCGCTTCTTCTCAGTAAGAGTCATCGATCTCTGGAATTCTCTCCCTGAAGAAGTGGTTTCAGCACAATCTGTCCAGGCCTTTAAACGTCTCCTTGCACATTGTCTTGGTCCTCGTCTCTATGAGTTTTGTTAGATGTTTTCCATGGTGGTTTTGTGCTGCATCTAACAGTACCCAACCACTTCGTTGTTTTTCCTGTACTTCTGAAGACCTTCTGGTTGGATGATGCAGCAGAGACTGATGAGGGATGCAAGACCCTCATCAATGTAAGAAAGTCTCGCCACAAAGTCCCACCAACACCACCATCCATTCCCTTCCAGTTCTTTCAATCACTTCATTCATTTCACGTCAATCATCCTTGTACTCACCTCCCCACACAGTCCCACCAACACCACCATCCATTCCCTTCCAGTTCTTTCAATATCTTCATTAATTTCACGTCAATCATCCTTGTACTCACCTCCCCACACAGTCCCACCAACACCACCATCCATTCCCTTCCAGTTCTTTCAATCACTTCAACTTCATTCATTTCACGTCCCATTTCTGTTAGAATCACACGCATCATTTCCATTCTGTCACGGTCATACTTTTCACATTCCAGTACCACATGCCCTACCGTCTCATCCTCTCCCATGTCACACATCTGGCACACTTTGCTGCGGCACTCTGACCATCTGTAGTTCCTTGCATTCACATCCATACACTGTGCCCTTTGCTAGCTCGGAAGAGAACATCACCACCCAGGCTCAGTACTTGGTGTAGTAAGGGAGGGGTCTGCCCAGGGTGACAGCAAAGGGGGGGGGCATGATACAGGTTCAAGTGTAATGGCTAAATTTAGTGACGTAGCTAAGGGAAGGGGTGTGGGGTTCATATAAGAAGACACCCCCCCAGTCCCCCAACATAGGGGTCCGACCCCCCCCCCCCCCCCCCCCCCAAAAAAAAAAAAAAAAAAAAAAAAAAAAAAAAAAAAAAAAAAAAAAAAAAAGGTTGTAATGAAATACTACACACTGATATGAAAAGTAAGTTCCTCTTTTGGCAAATAATAAGTATACAAAATTATAAGTTATTTCATTAGTGACATGTCTTCCCGAGTGGTAACCAGAGTGACTTTACAATTTGAACTCCTTTACAGATGGCTCTAAATCCCACTTGGGCTCTGGTTTTGCCGTTCTTTCACAAACACACATCCTCTATTTGATGTAACCATTTCACTGTAACTAACCGTTCTTTCCTTCCCTATACTTTGCCTTGCCATTATCTCTTTGCTCTGCCATCTGCCTTTTACCTTAACATATCACCACATGACCTTTGATGTCTGGCACTTACTTTATTAACATTAACTCACTCACTCACTACAACCATTGCCACCAAGAGCCAGTAGCAGCAGCAGCACATTGTTCACATAACACAACCTCAGAAGTGGATCTTCATGTGCTGGATAATGACACCCTTTGTCTTGAACTGCTTCCCACAAACATCACACTTGAACTTTCTCAGGTCAGAGTGTGTCACAGAGTGCTGGGTAAGGTAAGAACTTGTAGTGAATCTCTTCCCACATTCTTCACATTCATAATTCTTAACACTAGTGTGTGTAAAGATGTGTCGAGTGAGGGCAGACTTGTGAGTGAATCTCTTCCCACATTCTTCACATTTATAATTCTTAACACCAGTGTGTGTAAGGATGTGTTTAGTGAGGTGAGACTTCTGAGTGAATCTCTTCCCACATTCTTCACATTTATAATTCTTAACACCAGTGTGTGTAAGGATGTGTTGAGTGAGGTCAGACTTCTGAGTGAATCTATTCCCACATTCTTCACATTTATAATTCTTAACACCAGTGTGTGTAAGGATGTGTTGAGTGAGGTGAGACTTCTGAGTGAATCTCTTCCCACATTCTTCACATTTATAATTCTTAACACCAGTGTGTGTAAGGATGTGTTTAGTGAGTTGAGACTTGTCAGTGAATCTCTTCCCACATTCTTCACATTTATAATTCCTAACACCAGTGTGTGTAAGGATGTGTTTAGTGAGTCCTTTCTTATTCTTGAAAGTGTTGCCACACTCTCTACACTCAAACTTTCTCTCTCCTTTGTGGATGGAGTTGCCTGCCTCAGGGTGATTCTTCTGATCACACCTGAACTTCCTCACACCTGAGACAGACTGCTGGTGTTGTTCCTCACTACTCATGTTGCTGTCCTGGCGTGCAGTCCCCACTGCAACACTACTTCTGGCAGCACACCAGATGAGTGAAGTCAGGTGTTGTTGCAGGAAGCCTCAGGGAAGCTGAGTGAGCAAGGGTTCTCCAACACTGTTCAGCAAGATGATGGAGACTTTCTTGATCATCACACGGCACCAGTCAGGACCGGCACCCTGGAGGTGGTGGTGCCGTTACACTTGTGCTGCTCCAACAGACCTGGAAATGACATTAGGCTCTAAATGTTATATTTTGCAAACACACCAGAAATGTGCTCACTAAATCCTTGGGTGTAGCCGTGTTCCAGCCTTGCAGTGCAGGCAACCCTCATTACCTGTATGGCTTACATTCCACAAAACTTTATTACATATATTTAATTTATGACTCCTGTCTACCGTCTTATGTAGTGTTGAACACACACACACACACACACTGCTTCTGTGGTTCAGTGGTTACCGTCCTCGCCTTCCACCCAGCAAGGCGTGGGTGGGAACCTTGCTCAGGTTGCAAAGTATTTTAGTTAAGTTTAATTAGGTTAGGCTTATTTAACTGCAGCTCTGGGAAGGTTATGCTAACAAAGCTATTGTTTTTGATAAATTTTTACATCTTCAGAAAGGTATGGGGCTATGAAAGAAAATGGCGTCTGCACTCCACACAACCCCCTACGTTTAGTCATAGAAAACTTCTAAATTAACATAACTTAACCATACCTTAACTTATGTTGACAAATAACAAAACCTTGTTCAAGCCAAACTAAATTATTCTTTTGGAAGAGAAGGAAAAAACAAAAAATGGTATTTTTTTCTGTAATTCATCGGCATAACTGTTTGGTGTGATCTGAACAAGTACCTGGAGTTGAACTTGTAGTGCATTATAAAGGTAACGAGATATCGAGTGGTTAAGGAAACGAATCTTTATCTAAAGCTTGTCATTCTGGAAATTTTGAATCCTATGTTTATGTCACAAATTAATTGTAACAGTTAGGTTAGTTAACCAAACCTAACCTAATCTAACCATAACCTAACTTGACATATGCTTTACCAGGTCAATAATAACGAGCACCGCCTCAACCCTTGACAGATGTGTTGAGTTCACTATGTATAGTATGTACCACTTCATATTTATATCCATATCGTACCAGCACTAGTTATGCACAAATACCTTAGTTTTTGTCACAAATCATTGCCTGCCACGGGGGGGGGGGGGGGGGGGGGAGGAATAAAAACCCCCAATGCTTTGCGACGGGAACAACTTTTAGATTAATTCAAAACACACCCAAATAAAGCAGAACAAATAGTTTGGTTTGGTTGAGCAGAGTGATAGTGGTGTACTTGTTAATATTTATCAATGCAACACTAAGGGTGTAATGGTACCAGACTCAGCACAAGGAACTATATATTCACACTCACTCTTCATACATGACCTGTGTGTGCACGGGAAAACATATCCATCACACATTGACACTGTACTTAAGCAATAGCCTGGATGACGACCACAATCTGATGCAATTACTAATGGATATATACCTTGTCAGCTGGCTCTATTAACACTGATGATCGTGCTCAAGTCAATGTAATGGTTGGAGATTCCTTGTTGGTTGTTGGTGTTGTTTAGTTGTGCGACGATTCAGTGGCTGCTCTGAGTCCTGTGGTGAAGTCCTGCGAGGGTGTCACAGGCGTGTTAGGTGACCCGTCTTCTTGAAGGCAGCGCGCGCTGGTGAGACGGATCACACCTGCTTGTGGTGAGGGGTAACAGGAGTTGAGAGCAGAGTACAACACGGTGAGAGTGGTCACGCGGACACTGTACTAACAAGTGTTCGTCGTTCCATAGTGTCCTGAATGTTCAATGTTCCTGCAGCAGGGGCAGTGTGGTTCAGGGGACAGACAGACGCAGGCGGTGCAGGTGATAGTGTCCTGAATGTTCAATGTTCCTGCAGCAGGGGCAGTGTGGGTCAGGGGACAGACCGACGCAGGCGGTGCAGGTGATAGTGTCCTGAATGTTCAATGTTCCTGCAGCAGGGGCAGTGTGGGTCAGGGGACAGACAGACGCAGGCGGTGCAGGTGATAGTGTCCTGAATGTTCAATGTTCCTGCAGCAGGGGCAGTGTGGGTCAGGGGACAGACAGACGCAGGCGGTGCAGGTGATAGTGTCCTGAATGTTCAATGTTCCTGCAGCAGGGGCAGTGTGGGTCAGGGGACAGACAGACGCAGGCGGTGCAGGTGATAGTGTCCTGAATGTTCAATGTTCCTGCAGCAGGGGCAGTGTGGGTCAGGGGACAGACAGACGCAGGCGGTGCAGGTGATAGTGTCCTGAATGTTCAATGTTCCTGCAGCAGGGGCAGTGTGGGTCAGGGGACAGACAAACGCAGGCGGTGCAGGTGATAGTGTCCTGAATGTTCAATGTTCCTGCAGCAGGGGCAGTGTGGGTCAGGGGACAGACAGACGCAGGCGGTGCAGGTGATAGTGTCCTGAATGTTCAATGTTCCTGCAGCAGGGGCAGTGTGGGTCAGGGGACAGACAGACGCAGGCGGTGCAGGTGATAGTGTCCTGAATGTTCAATGTTCCTGCAGCAGGGGCAGTGTGGGTCAGGGGACAGACAAACGCAGGCGGTGCAGGTGATAGTGTCCTGAATGTTCAATGTTCCTGCAGCAGGGGCAGTGTGGGTCAGGGGACAGACAGACGCAGGCGGTGCAGGTGATAGTGTCCTGAATGTTCAATGTTCCTGCAGCAGGGGCAGTGTGGGTCAGGGGACAGACAGACGCAGGCGGTGCAGGTGATAGTGTCCTGAATGTTCAATGTTCCTGCAGCAGGGGCAGTGTGGGTCAGGGGACAGACAGACGCAGGCGGTGCAGGTGCAGGTGAGCCGTGAGTGTTGTGTTGTGTGGCCGACACAGAGGCGGGTGAGGGCGCCATCTAGGACGCGGGATTGTTTTCAAGTCAGGCCTTTGTATCGGCAACTATTGTATATTCTAAATACACGCCTTAGTTTCTACACCTAACATACCACATTTCCTCCAGAAACTCTTTCACCGCGTTAATCATCCTTGTAGTTACTTTGCGAATGCTGGAATCAGTTCAGAGAAATTTGAGTTGATCAGGTATGGGACGCAGCAGCATATCAAGCTCAACACCAACTACAAGGCAAACCAGCAAAGCATTCTGCCAACCGGTTCAGTGCGAGACTTGGGAGTCCTCATGAGTGACGATGCCACTTTCACAAACCACATCACCAACATCGTGCATACAGGTAGAAAGCTGGCCGGATGGATCCTGAGAACCTTCAAGACAAGAGACAGTACCTGTATGTTGTCCCTTTGGAAGTCCCTGGTGCTGCCCCGAGTGGAATATTGCTGCCAGCTCTGGTCTCCACACAAAGTAGGAGACATCATGAGAATAGAGGCCTTGCAGAGATCTTTCACAAACAAGATTCAAAACGTCCATCTACTCAACTATTGGGAGCGACTCAAGGAACTTAGACTCTACTCCTTGCAAAGAAGAAGAGAGCGCTACCTAGTGATTTATGTGTGGAAGATCCTGGAGGGCCTTGTGCCAAATGTGGGCATAGAAATTAACCCACACCAAAGAAGAGGGCGGTTATGCTATGTGAAGAGGGCAGAAGCAACGTCTCAGAAAATAAAGACTTGCATGCATAACTGCTTCTCATACAATGGGGCTCGTCTCTTCAATGCTGTGCCGGACACCATCAGGAACCTGACAGGGGTCACACCTGACCTCTTCAAGCACAGGCTGGACAGATGGTTGTCCACAAAACCAGACGAGCCCCCAATACCAGGATACCCCAGTTCAACCAGCAACTCACTCATTACATGGAGGATTGACAGCAAGGCTGAACTGCCTGGTCACAGCGGAGGCCCACCTCAGCTGCGTCCATGATAGGATGAAATTATACAAAAGTAACAAAAGTAAGTAAGAGAAGATGGACAAAGAAAATCGTTGGTTATGCTGGCTTTCCTTACTCAGGCTGTCCACATTGAATTTATTTTCCATCAAAGGCAGATTACTTCGTGCTGATATGATCTTAGTTTGGAAGATCATGACCGGACAGTGCCCTTGTTTATGTGATATGTTTGAGAGAATGACTCATGGTCATACAAAAGGTCATAGTAAAAAAATATTTATGCCCCGTCATTCAACCGAAGTTAGATCGCGCTTCTTCTCAGTAAGAGTCATCGATCTCTGGAATTCTCTCCCTGAAGAAGTGGTTTCAGCACAATCTGTCCAGGCCTTTAAACGTCTCCTTGCACATTGTCTTGGTCCTCGTCTCTATGAGTTTTGTTAGATGTTTTCCATGGTGGTTTTGTGCTGCATCTAACAGTACCCAACCACTTCGTTGTTTTTCCTGTACTTCTGAAGACCTTCTGGTTGGATGATGCAGCAGAGACTGATGAGGGATGCAAGACCCTCATCAATGTAAGAAAGTCTCGCCACAAAGTCCCACCAACACCACCATCCATTCCCTTCCAGTTCTTTCAATCACTTCATTCATTTCACGTCAATCATCCTTGTACTCACCTCCCCACACAGTCCCACCAACACCACCATCCATTCCCTTCCAGTTCTTTCAATATCTTCATTAATTTCACGTCAATCATCCTTGTACTCACCTCCCCACACAGTCCCACCAACAACACCATCCATTCCCTTCCAGTTCTTTCAATCACTTAATTCATTTCACGTCAATCATCCTTGTACTCACCTCCCCACAGTCCCACCAACACCACCATCCATTCCCTTCCAGTTCTTTCAATCACTTCAACTTCATTCATTTCACGTCCCATTTCTGTTAGAATCACACGCATCATTTCCATTCTGTCACGGTCATACTTTTCACATTCCAGTACCACATGCCCTACCGTCTCATCCTCTCCCATGTCACACATCTGGCACACTTTGCTGCGGGACTCTGACCATCTGTAGTTCCTTGCATTCACATCCATACACTGTGCCCTTTGCTAACTCGTAAGAGAAGATCACCACCCAGGCTCAGCACGTGGTGTAGTAAGGGAGGGGTCTGCCCAGGGTGACAGCTAAGGGGAGGGGGGGGGGGGGGGGCATGATACAGGTTCAAATGTAATGGCTAAATTCAGTGACGTAGCTAAGGGAAGGGGTGTGGGGTTCATATAAGAAGACACTCCCCCAGTCCCCCAACATAGGGGTTCGCCCTCCCCCCCCCCACAAAAAGGTTGTAATCAAATACTACACACTGATATGAAAAGTAAGTTCCTCTTTTGGCAAATAATAAGTATACAAAATTATAAGTTATTTCATTAGTGACATGTCTTCCCGAGTGGTAACCAGAGTGACTTTACAATTTGAACTCCTTTACAGATGGCTCTAAATCCCACTTGGGCTCTGGTTTTGCCGTTCTTTCACAAACACACATCCTCTATTTGATGTAACCATTTCACTGTAACTAACCGTTCTTTCCTTCCCTATACTTTGCCTTGACATTATCTCTTTGCTCTGCCGTCTGCCTTTTACCTTAACATATCACCACATGACCTTTGATGTCTGGCACTTACTTTATTAACATTAACTCACTCACTCACTACATCCATTGCCACCCAGAGCCAGTAGCAGCAGCAGCACATTGTTCACATAACACAACCTCAGAAGTGGGTCTTCATGTGCTGGATAATGACAGTCCTTGTTTTGAACTGCTTCCCACAAACATCACACTTGAACTTTCTCAGGTCAGAGTGTGTCACAGAGTGCTGGGTAAGGCAAGAACTTGTGGTGAATCTCTTCCCACATTCTTCACATTTATAATTCTTAACACCAGTGTGTGTAAGGATGTGTTGAGTGAGGGTAGACTTGGCAGTGAATCTCTTCCCACATTCTTCACATTCATAATTCTTAACACCAGTGTGTGTAAGAATGTGTTTAGTGAGGGTAGACTTGTCAGTGAATCTCCTCCCACAGTCTTCACATTTATAATTCTTAACACCAGTGTGTGTAAGGATGTGTTTAGTGAGGGTAGACTTCTCAGTGAATCTCTTCCCACATTCTTCACATTTATAATTCTTAACACCAGTGTGTGTAAGGATGTGTCGAGTGATGGCAGACTTCCGAGTGAATCTCTTCCCACATTCTTCACATTTATAATTCTTAACACCAGTGTGTGTAAGGATGTGTTGAGTGAGGGTAGACTTCTCAGTGAATCTCTTCCCACATTCTTCACATTTATAATTCTTAACACCAGTGTGTGTAAGGATGTGTTGAGTGAGGTGAGACTTGTCAGTGAATCTCTTCCCACATTCTTCACATTTATAATTCCTAACACCAGTGTGTGTAAGGATGTGTTTAGTGAGTCCTTTCTTATTCTTGAAAGTGTTGCCACACTCTCTACACTCAAACTTTCTCTCTCCTTTGCGGATGGAGTTGCCTGCCTCAGGGTGATTCTTCTGATCACACCTGAACTTCCTCACACCTGAGACAGACTGCTGGTGTTGCTCCTCACTACTCATGTTGCTGTCCTGGCGTGCAGTCCCCACTGCAACACTACTTCTGGCAGCACACCAGATGAGTGAAGTCAGGTGTTGTTGCAGGAAGCCTCAGGGAAGCTGAGTGAGCGAGGGTCCTCCAACACTGTTCAGCAAGATGATGGAGACTTTCTTGATCCTCACGCAGCACCAGTCAGGACCGGCACCCTGGAGGTGGCGGTGCCGTTACACTTGTGCTGCTCCAACGGACCTGGAAATTACATTAGGCTCTAAATGTTATATTTTGCAAACACACCAGAAATGTGCTCACTAAATCCTTGGGTGTAGCCGTGTTCCAGCCTTGCAGTGCAGGCAACCCTCATTACCTGTATGGCTTACATTCCACAAAACTTTATTACATTTATTTAATTTACGACTTCTGTCTACCGTCTTATATAGTGTTGAACACAACACACACACACACTGCTTCTGTGGTTCAGTGGTTACCGTCCTCACCTTCCACCCAGCAAGGCGTGGGTTGGAACCTTGCTCAGGTTGCAAAGTATTTTAGTTAAGTTTAATTAGGTTAGGCTTATTTAACTGCAGCTCTGGGAAGGTTATGCTAACAAAGCTATTGTTTTTGATAAATTTTTACATCTTCAGAAAGGTATGGGGCTATGAAAAAAAATGGCGTCTGCACTCCACACAACCCCCTACGTTTAGTCATAGAAAACTTCTAAATTAACATAACTTAACCATACCTTAACTTATGTTGACAAATAACAAAACTTTGTTCAAGCCAAACTAAACTATTCTTTTGGAAGAGAAGGAAAAAACAAAAAATGGTATTTTTTTCTGTAATTCATCGGCATAACTGTTTGGTGTGATCTGAACAAGTACCTGGAGTTGAACTTGTAGTGCATTATAAAGGTAACGAGATATCGAGTGGAGTGTCAGGGGACACACAGACGCACGCGGTGCAGGTGACAGTGTCCTGAATGTTCAATATTCCTGCAGCAGGGGCAGTGTGGGTCAGGGGGACAGACAGACGCAGGCGGTGCAGGTGATAGTGTCCTGAATGTTCAATGTTCCTTCAGCAGGGGCAGTGTGGGTCAGGGGACAGACAGACGCAGGCGGTGCAGGTGGTAGTGTCCTGAATGTTCAATGTTCCTGCAGCAGGGGCAGTGTGGGTCAGGGGACAGACAGACGCAGGCGGTGCAGGTGATAGTGTCCTGAATGTTCAATGTTCCTGCAGCAGGGGCAGTGTGGGTCAGGGGACAGACAGACGCAGGCGGTGCAGGTGATAGTGTCCTGAATGTTCAATGTTCCTGCAGCAGGGGCAGTGTGGGTCAGGGGACAGACAGACGCAGGCGGTGCAGGTGGTAGTGTCCTGAATGTTCAATGTTCCTGCAGCAGGGGCAGTGTGGGTCAGGGGACAGACAGACGCAGGCGGTGCAGGTGATAGTGTCCTGAATGTTTAATGTTCCTGCAGCAGGGGCAGTGTGGGTCAGGGGACAGACAGACGCAGGCGGTGCAGGTGATAGTGTCCTGAATGTTCAATGTTCCTGCAGCAGGGGCAGTGTGGGTCAGGGGACAGACAGACGCAGGCGGTGCAGGTGATAGTGTCCTGAATGTTCAATGTTCCTGCAGCAGGGGCAGTGTGGGTCAGAGGACAGACAGACGCAGGCGGTGCAGGTGATAGTGTCCTGAATGTTCAATGTTCCTGCAGCAGGGGCAGTGTGGGTCAGGGGGACAGACAGACGCAGGCGGTGCAGGTGATAGTGTCCTGAATGTTCAATGTTCCTGCAGCAGGGGCAGTGTGGGTCAGGGGACAGACAGACGCAGGCGGTGCAGGTGCAGGTGAGCCGTGAGTGTTGTGTTGTGTGGCCGACACAGAGGCGGGTGAGGGCGCCATCTAGGACGCGGGATTGTTTTCAAGTCAGGCCTTTGTATCGGCAACTATTGTATATTCTAAATACACGCCTTAGTTTCTACACCTAGCATACCACATTTCCTCCAGAAACTCTTTCACCGCGTTAATCATCCTTGTAGTTACTTTGCGAATGCTGGAATCAGTTCAGAGAAGATGGACAAAGAAAATCGTTGGTTATGCGGGCTTTCCTTACTCAGGCTGTCCACATTGAATTTATTTTCCATCAAAGGCAGATTACTTCGTGCTGATATGATCTTAGTTTGGAAGATCATGACAGTGCCCTTGTTTATGTGATATGTTTGAGAGAATGACTCATGGTCATACAAAAGGTCATAGTAAAAAAATATTTATGCCCATTCATTCAACCGAAGTTAAGGCGTTTACATGTAATGTCAAGACCTCTTGCCAAGATGCAATGACTAGGCAAATTCTGACCAACATATCGCAAACACTTTCAATATACGAATATCTGCGTTTGCCAATATTTTGCCTCTAGTCATGTAACGAATCACAGCTCACCAACTTCAGAACTTCATCTGTGTAGACACTGAGCGAGATAATATTTCGATTAAATAAGACGAAAGTAAGACGTTCAAGACCATAACAGTTGTAGAAATAAATAAGATTTATAATATATATGTTGTTTTTTATATAAAAGCTAACCAAAAACAAGCATAAAGCTTGAAATATATTAGGGAAGTGTTGAAAATTGCGAACGTTGGGCCCTCTACGTGGGTGGGGCGAAGCGGATGTGTGTGTTTTCATGAGAAAGAATCTGGGTATATATTTCAAATAAATCAGAAGAAAGTAAGATGTTTGAGACCATTATAGTTGATCGTCTACATAAGATTTATATTATATATATTGTTTATAATATAGAAGAACGCCAAAGACAAGCAAAAAGCTTGTAATATATTAGAGAAATGTAGAAAATAACAAGATGTGACATTCAAACATGTGTGGGTGTTGATGTTTCAATGCATTTTGTGGTTGTAGCTTCGACTTACAATTGTTCCCTTTTTCCTAATAATAAGTAAAAAGCATATCATATTGTTTACAATTATTTTCATCAAATTAAAGTAAGAAATAAGATTTTTGTATATTGCACAAAAATATGTAAGTCAAAGAAAATTTAGACACTGAAGACAGATCCAGTTTCGAACACAAAAATTTCACTTGGAGCGAGCGCAGATACGAAGGCCGCCGGGCCCCGCGTCATGTGAAGACATCCAGTGCTCACACAGACACACACACTCTCATACACACACACACACACACACACTCTCTCATACACACACACTCTCATACACACACACACACACACACTCTCATACACACACACACACACACACTCTCATACACACACACACACACACACTCTCATACACACACACTCTCATACACACACACACACACACACACACACTCTCATACACACACACACACACTCATACACACACACACACACACACTCATACACCCACACTCATACACACACTCTCATACACACACACACACACACACACACACACACACACACACACACACACACACACTCACTCACTCACTCATACACCCACGCCCACACAAACACACACACATCTTGCTGCTACTGGTAAGGTGATCTGTATACGACGATATTTGGACATGTTGTGGGCTTAGGACGAGTGTGGAGGGTGCTGTAGTTTCAATACAGAATCAGCAGGATATACATTACGAATAAATAAGATGAAAATAAGATGTTTGAGATCATGACAGTTGTTGAAATACATAATATTTACATTATTAATGTTGTTTTTAATATAACAGAAATCCACAAACAAGCATAATGATTGTAATATATAAGGGAATTTATATCACGTAGCGAGATGTTGGCCTCTACCTTAGGATGGAAGCGGTGCGAAATATACGGAGAAACCATGATATCTATTTCGAATAAATCTGAAGAAATTAAGATGTTTGAGATCATTTCAGCGCTTATAATTTAAAATATGTATATAATATATGTCGTGTTTAATATAAAAGAAAACTAAAAACAAGCATTAAGATTGAAATATATTAGGAAAATTGTGGCAACACCAACCAAGACATTTCTCCTTAAAATCGTGTTCGTGAAAACAAACGAAGTTTGGCGACACATGTAAACGCTTTTATTAGATCGCGCTTCTTCTCAGTAAGAGTCATTGATCTCTGGAATTCTCTCCCTGAAGAAGTGGTTTCAGCACAATCTGTCCAGGCCTTTAAACGTCTCCTTGCACATTGTCTTTGGCCTCGTCTCTATGAGTTTTGTTAGATGTTTTCCATGGTGGTTTTGTGCTGCATCTAACAGTACCCAACCACTTCGTTGTTTTTCCTGTACTTCTGAAGACCTTCTGGTTGGATGATGCAGCAGAGACTGATGAGGGATGCAAGACCCTCATCAATGTAAGAAAGTCTCGCCACAAAGTCCCACCAACACCACCATCCATTCCCTTCCAGTTCTTTCAATCACTTCATTCATTTCACGTCAATCATCCTTGTACTCACCTCCCCACACAGTCCCACCAACAACACCATCCATTCCCTTCCAGTTCTTTCAATCACTTAATTCATTTCACGTCAATCATCCTTGTACTCACCTTACCATGATTTCTTACCATGATGAGGGTCTTGCATCCCTCATCAGTCTCTGCTGCATCATCCAACCAGAAGGTCTTGAGAAGTATAGGAAAAACAACGAAGTGGTTGGCTAATGTTAGATGCAGCACAAAACTACCATAGAAAATATCTAACAAAACTCATAGAGACGAGGACCAAGACAATGTGCAAGGAGACGTTTAAAGGCCTGGACAGATTGTGCTGAAATCACTTCTTCAGGGAGAGAATTCCAGAGATCGATGACTCTTACTGAGAAGAAGCGCGATCTAACTTCGGTTGAATGACGGGGCATAAATATTTTTTTACTATGACCTCTTGTACGACCATGAGTCACTCTCTCAAACATATCACATAAACAAGGACACAATCCGGTCATGATCTTCCAAACTAAGATCAAATCAGCACCAAGTAATCTGCCTTTGATGGAAAATAAATTCAATGTGGACAGCCTAACTGAGTAAGGAAAGCCCGCATAACCAACGATTTTCTTTGTCCATCTTCTCTGAACTGATTCCAGCTTACGCAAATCCCCCACATAACCAGTATTCCACCTCCCCACACAGTCCCACCAACACCACCATCCATTCCCTTCCAGTTCTTTCAATCACTTCAACTTCATTCATTTCACGTCCCATTTCTGTTAGAATCACACGCATCATTTCCATTCTGTCACGGTCATACTTTTCACATTCCAGTACCACATGCCCTACCGTCTCATCCTCTCCCATGTCACACATCTGGCACACTTTGCTGCGGGACTCTGACCATCTGTAGTTCCTTGCATTCACATCCATACACTGTGCCCTTTGCTAACTCGTAAGAGAAGATCACCACCCAGGCTCAGTACTTGGTGTAGTAAGGGAGGGGTCTGCCCAGGGTGACAGCAAAGGGGAGGGGCATGATACAGGTTCAAATGTAATGGCTAAATTCAGTGACGTAGCTAAGGGAAGGGGTGTGGGGTTCATATAAGAAGACACTCCCCCAGTCCCCCAACATAGGGGTTCGCCCTCCCCCCCCCACAAAAAGGTTGTAATCAAATACTACACACTGATATGAAAAGTAAGTTCCTCTTTTGGCAAATAATATGTATACAAAATTATAAGTTATTTCATTAGTGACATGTCTTCCCGAGTGGTAACCAGAGTGACTTTACAATTTGAACTCCTTTACAGATGGCTCTAAATCCCACTTGGGCTCTGGTTTTGCCGTTCTTTCACAAACACACATCCTCTATTTGATGTAACCATTTCACTGTAACTAACCGTTCTTTCCTTCCCTATACTTTGCCTTGCCATTATCTCTTTGCTCTGCCGTCTGCCTTTTACCTTAACATATCGCCACATGACCTTTGATGTCTGGCGCTTACTTTATTAACATTAACTCACTCACTCACTACATCCATTGCCACCCAGAGCCAGTAGCAGCAGCAGCACATTGTTCACATAACACAACCTCAGAAGTGGGTCTTCATGTGCTGGATAATGACAGTCCTTGTTTTGAACTGCTTCCCACAAACATCACACTTGAACTTTCTCAGGTCAGAGTGTGTCACAGAGTGCTGGGTAAGGCAAGAACTTGTAGTGAATCTCTTCCCACATTCTTCACATTTATAATTCTTAACACCAGTGTGTGTAAGGATGTGTTGAGTGAGGGTAGACTTGGCAGTGAATCTCTTCCCACATTCTTCACATTCATAATTCTTAACACCAGTGTGTGTAAGGATGTGTTTAGTGAGGGTAGACTTGTCAGTGAATCTCCTCCCACAGTCTTCACATTTATAATTCTTAACACCAGTGTGTGTAAGGATGTGTTTAGTGAGGGCAGACTTCCGAGTGAATCTCTTCCCACATTCTTCACATTTATAATTCCTAACACCAGTGTGTGTAAGGATGTGTTTAGTGAGGGTAGACTTCTCAGTGAATCTCTTCCCACATTCTTCACATTTATAATTCTTAACACCAGTGTGTGTAAGGATGTGTTGAGTGAGGTGAGACTTGTCAGTGAATCTCTTCCCACATTCTTCACATTTATAATTCCTAACACCAGTGTGTGTAAGGATGTGTTTAGTGAGTCCTTTCTTATTCTTGAAAGTGTTGCCACACTCTCTACACTCAAACTTTCTCTCTCCTTTGTGGATGGAGTTGCCTGCCTCAGGGTGATTCTTCTGATCACACCTGAACTTCCTCACACCTGAGACAGACTGCTGGTGTTGCTCCTCACTACTCATGTTGCTGTCCTGGCGTGCAGTCCCCACTGCAACACTACTTCTGGCAGCACACCAGATGAGTGAAGTCAGGTGTTGTTGCAGGAAGCCTCAGGGAAGCTGAGTGAGCAAGGGTCCTCCAACACTGTTCAGCAAGATGATGGAGACTTTCTTGATCCTCACGCAGCACCAGTCAGGACCGGCACCCTGGAGGTGGCGGTGCCGTTACACTTGTGCTGCTCCAACGGACCTGGAAATTACATTAGGCTCTAAATGTTATATTTTGCAAACACACCAGAAATGTGCTCACTAAATCCTTGGGTGTAGCCGTGTTCCAGCCTTGCAGTGCAGGCAACCCTCATTACCTGTATGGCTTACATTCCACAAAACTTTATTACATTTATTTAATTTACGACTTCTGTCTACCGTCTTATATAGTGTTGAACACAACACACACACACACTGCTTCTGTGGTTCAGTGGTTACCGTCCTCGCCTTCCACCCAGCAAGGCGTGGGTTCGAACCTTGCTCAGGTTGCAAAGTATTTTAGTTAAGTTTAATTAGGTTAGGCTTATTCAACTGCAGCTCTGGGAAGGTTATGCTAACAAAGCTATTGTTTTTGATAAATTTTTACATCTTCAGAAAGGTATGGGGCTATGAAAAAAAATGGCGTCTGCACTCCACACAACCCCCTACGTTTAGTCATAGAAAACTTCTAAATTAACATAACTTAACCATACCTTAACTTATGTTGACAAATAACAAAACTTTGTTCAAGCCAAACTAAACTATTCTTTTGGAAGAGAAGGAAAAAACAAAAAATGGTATTTTTTTCTGTAATTCATCGGCATAACTGTTTGGTGTGATCTGAACAAGTACCTGGAGTTGAACTTGTAGTGCATTATAAAGGTAACGAGATATCGAGTGGAGTGTCAGGGGACACACAGACGCACGCGGTGCAGGTGACAGTGTCCTGAATGTTCAATGTTCCTGCAGCAGGGGCAGTGTGGGTCAGGGGACAGACAGACGCAGGCGGTGCAGGTGATAGTGTCCTGAATGTTCAATGTTCCTGCAGCAGGGGCAGTGTGGGTCAGGGGACAGACAGACGCAGGCGGTGCAGGTGGTAGTGTCCTGAATGTTCAATGTTCCTGCAGCAGGGGCAGTGTGGGTCAGGGGACAGACAGACGCAGGCGGTGCAGGTGATAGTGTCCTGAATGTTCAATGTTCCTGCAGCAGGGGCAGTGTGGGTCAGGGGACAGACAGACGCAGGCGGTGCAGGTGATAGTGTCCTGAATGTTCAATGTTCCTGCAGCAGGGGCAGTGTGGGTCAGGGGACAGACAGACGCAGGCGGTGCAGGTGATAGTGTCCTGAATGTTCAATGTTCCTGCAGCAGGGGCAGTGTGGGTCAGGGGACAGACAGACGCAGGCGGTGCAGGTGATAGTGTCCTGAATGTTCAATGTTCCTGCAGCAGGGGCAGTGTGGGTCAGGGGACAGACAGACGCAGGCGGTGCAGGTGATAGTGTCCTGAATGTTCAATGTTCCTGCAGCAGGGGCAGTGTGGGTCAGGGGACAGACAGACGCAGGCGGTGCAGGTGATAGTGTCCTGAATGTTCAATGTTCCTGCAGCAGGGGCAGTGTGGGTCAGGGGACAGACAGACGCAGGCGGTGCAGGTGATAGTGTCCTGAATGTTCAATGTTCCTGCAGCAGGGGCAGTGTGGGTCAGGGGACAGACAGACGCAGGCGGTGCAGGTGATAGTGTCCTGAATGTTCAATGTTCCTGCAGCAGGGGCAGTGTGGGTCAGGGGACAGACAGACGCAGGCGGTGCAGGTGATAGTGTCCTGAATGTTCAATGTTCCTGCAGCAGGGGCAGTGTGGGTCAGGGGACAGACAGACGCAGGCGGTGCAGGTGATAGTGTCCTGAATGTTCAATGTTCCTGCAGCAGGGGCAGTGTGGGTCAGAGGACAGACAGACGCAGGCGGTGCAGGTGATAGTGTCCTGAATGTTCAATGTTCCTGCAGCAGGGGCAGTGTGGGTCAGGGGACAGACAGACGCAGGCGGTGCAGGTGATAGTGTCCTGAATGTTCAATGTTCCTGCAGCAGGGGCAGTGTGGGTCAGGGGACAGACAGACGCAGGCGGTGCAGGTGCAGGTGAGCCGTGAGTGTTGTGTTGTGTGGCCGACACAGAGGCGGGTGAGGGCGCCATCTAGGACGCGGGATTGTTTTCAAGTCAGGCCTTTGTATCGGCAACTATTGTATATTCTAAATACACGCCTTAGTTTCTACACCTAGCATACCACATTTCCTCCAGAAACTCTTTCACCGCGTTAATCATCCTTGTAGTTACTTTGCGAATGCTGGAATCAGTTAAGAGAAGATGGACAAAGAAAATCGTTGGTTATGCGGGCTTTCCTTACTCAGGCTGTCCACATTGAATTTATTTTCCATCAAAGGCAGATTACTTCGTGCTGATATGATCTTAGTTTGGAAGATCATGACAGTGCCCTTGTTTATGTGATATGTTTGAGAGAATGACTCATGGTCATACAAAAGGTCATAGTAAAAAAATATTTATGCCCCGTCATTCAACCGAAGTTAGATCGCGCTTCTTCTCAGTAAGAGTCATCGATCTCTGGAATTCTCTCCCTGAAGAAGTGGTTTCAGCACAATCTGTCCAGGCCTTTAAACGTCTCCTTGCACATTGTCTTGGTCCTCGTCTCTATGAGTTTTGTTAGATGTTTTCCATGGTGGTTTTGTGCTGCATCTAACAGTACCCAACCACTTCGTTGTTTTTCCTGTACTTCTGAAGACCTTCTGGTTGGATGATGCAGCAGAGACTGATGAGGGATGCAAGACCCTCATCAATGTAAGAAAGTCTCGCCACAAAGTCCCACCAACACCACCATCCATTCCCTTCCAGTTCTTTCAATCACTTCATTCATTTCACGTCAATCATCCTTGTACTCACCTCCCCACACAGTCCCACCAACACCACCATCCATTCCCTTCCAGTTCTTTCAATATCTTCATTAATTTCACGTCAATCATCCTTGTACTCACCTCCCCACACAGTCCCACCAACACCACCATCCATTCCCTTCCAGTTCTTTCAATCACTTCAACTTCATTCATTTCACGTCCCATTTCTGTTAGAATCACACGCATCATTTCCATTCTGTCACGGTCATACTTTTCACATTCCAGTACCACATGCCCTACCGTCTCATCCTCTCCCATGTCACACATCTGGCACACTTTGCTGCGGGACTCTGACCATCTGTAGTTCCTTGCATTCACATCCATACACTGTGCCCTTTGCTAACTCGTAAGAGAAGATCACCACCCAGGCTCAGTACTTGGTGTAGTAAGGGAGGGGTCTGCCCAGGGTGACAGCAAAGGGGAGGGGCATGATACAGGTTCAAGTGTAATGGCTAAATTTAGTGACGTAGCTAAGGGAAGGGGTGTGGGGTTCATATAAGAAGACACCCCCCCAGTCCCCCAACATAGGGGTCCGCCCCCCCCCCCCCCCCCCCCCCAAAAAAAAAAAAAAAAAAAAAAAAAAAAAAAAAAAAGTTGTAATGAAATACTACACACTGATATGAAAAGTAAGTTCCTCTTTTGGCAAATAATAAGTATACAAAATTATAAGTTATTTCATTAGTGACATGTCTTCCCGAGTGGTAACCAGAGTGACTTTACAATTTGAACTCCTTTACAGATGGCTCTAAATCCCACTTGGGCTCTGGTTTTGCCGTTCTTTCACAAACACACATCCTCTATTTGATGTAACCATTTCACTGTAACTAACCGTTCTTTCCTTCCCTATACTTTGCCTTGCCATTATCTCTTTGCTCTGCCATCTGCCTTTTACCTTAACATATCACCACATGACCTTTGATGTCTGGCACTTACTTTATTAACATTAACTCACTCACTCACTACAACCATTGCCACCAAGAGCCAGTAGCAGCAGCAGCACATTGTTCACATAACACAACCTCAGAAGTGGGTCTTCATGTGCTTGATAATGACAGTCTTTGTTTTGAACTGCTTCCCACAAACATCACACTTGAACTTTCTCAGGTCAGAGTGTGTCACAGAGTGCTGGGTAAGGTAAGAACTTGTAGTGAATCTCTTCCCACATTCTTCACATTCATAATTCTTAACACTAGTGTGTGTAAAGATGTGTCGAGTGAGGGCAGACTTGTGAGTGAATCTCTTCCCACATTCTTCACATTTATAATTCTTAACACCAGTGTGTGTAAGGATGTGTTTAGTGAGGTGAGACTTCTGAGTGAATCTCTTCCCACATTCTTCACATTTATAATTCTTAACACCAGTGTGTGTAAGGATGTGTTGAGTGAGGTCAGACTTCTGAGTGAATCTATTCCCACATTCTTCACATTTATAATTCTTAACACCAGTGTGTGTAAGGATGTGTTGAGTGAGGTGAGACTTCTGAGTGAATCTCTTCCCACATTCTTCACATTTATAATTCTTAACACCAGTGTGTGTAAGGATGTGTTTAGTGAGTTGAGACTTGTCAGTGAATCTCTTCCCACATTCTTCACATTTATAATTCCTAACACCAGTGTGTGTAAGGATGTGTTTAGTGAGTCCTTTCTTATTCTTGAAAGTGTTGCCACACTCTCTACACTCAAACTTTCTCTCTCCTTTGTGGATGGAGTTGCCTGCCTCAGGGTGATTCTTCTGATCACACCTGAACTTCCTCACACCTGAGACAGACTGCTGGTGTTGTTCCTCACTTCTCATGTTGCTGTCCTGGCGTGCAGTCCCCACTGCAACACTACTTCTGGCAGCACACCAGATGAGTGAAGTCAGGTGTTGTTGTAGGAAGCCTCAGGGAAGCTGAGTGAGCAAGGGTCCTCCAACACTGTTCAGCAAGATGATGGAGACTTTCTTGATCATCACACGGCACCAGTCAGGACCGGCACCCTGGAGGTGGCGGTGCCGTTACACTTGTGTTGCTCCAACAGACCTGGAAATGACATTAGGCTCTAAATGTTATATTTTGCAAACACACCAGAAATGTGCTCACTAAATCCTTGGGTGTAGCCGTGTTCCAGCCTTGCAGTGCAGGCAACCCTCATTACCTGTATGGCTTACATTCCACAAAACTTTATTACATATATTTAATTTATGACTCCTGTCTACCGTCTTATGTAGTGTTGAACACACACACACACACACACTGCTTCTGTGGTTCAGTGGTTACCGTCCTCGCCTTCCACCCAGCAAGGCGTGGGTGGGAACCTTGCTCAGGTTGCAAAGTATTTTAGTTAAGTTTAATTAGGTTAGGCTTATTTAACTGCAGCTCTGGGAAGGTTATGCTAACAAAGCTATTGTTTTTGATAAATTTTTACATCTTCAGAAAGGTATGGGGCTATGAAAGAAAATGGCGTCTGCACTCCACACAACCCCCTACGTTTAGTCATAGAAAACTTCTAAATTAACATAACTTAACCATACCTTAACTTATGTTGACAAATAACAAAACCTTGTTCAAGCCAAACTAAATTATTCTTTTGGAAGAGAAGGAAAAAACAAAAAATGGTATTTTTTTCTGTAATTCATCGGCATAACTGTTTGGTGTGATCTGAACAAGTACCTGGAGTTGAACTTGTAGTGCATTATAAAGGTAACGAGATATCGAGTGGAGTGTCAGGGGACACACAGACGCACGCGGTGCAGGTGACAGTGTCCTGAATGTTCAATGTTCCTGCAGCAGGGGCAGTGTGGGTCAGGGGACAGACAGACGCAGGCGGTGCAGGTGATAGTGTCCTGAATGTTCAATGTTCCTGCAGCAGGGGCAGTGTGGGTCAGGGGACAGACAGACGCAGGCGGTGCAGGTGGTAGTGTCCTGAATGTTCAATGTTCCTGCAGCAGGGGCAGTGTGGGTCAGGGGACAGACAGACGCAGGCGGTGCAGGTGATAGTGTCCTGAATGTTCAATGTTCCTGCAGCAGGGGCAGTGTGGGTCAGGGGACAGACAGACGCAGGCGGTGCAGGTGATAGTGTCCTGAATGTTCAATGTTCCTGCAGCAGGGGCAGTGTGGGTCAGGGGACAGACAGACGCAGGCGGTGCAGGTGGTAGTGTCCTGAATGTTCAATGTTCCTGCAGCAGGGGCAGTGTGGGTCAGGGGACAGACAGACGCAGGCGGTGCAGGTGATAGTGTCCTGAATGTTTAATGTTCCTGCAGCAGGGGCAGTGTGGGTCAGGGGACAGACAGACGCAGGCGGTGCAGGTGATAGTGTCCTGAATGTTCAATGTTCCTGCAGCAGGGGCAGTGTGGGTCAGGGGACAGACAGACGCAGGCGGTGCAGGTGATAGTGTCCTGAATGTTCAATGTTCCTGCAGCAGGGGCAGTGTGGGTCAGGGGACAGACAGACGCAGGCGGTGCAGGTGATAGTGTCCTGAATGTTCAATGTTCCTGCAGCAGGGGCAGTGTGGGTCAGAGGACAGACAGACGCAGGCGGTGCAGGTGATAGTGTCCTGAATGTTCAATGTTCCTGCAGCAGGGGCAGTGTGGGTCAGGGGACAGACAGACGCAGGCGGTGCAGGTGATAGTGTCCTGAATGTTCAATGTTCCTGCAGCAGGGGCAGTGTGGGTCAGGGGACAGACAGACGCAGGCGGTGCAGGTGATAGTGTCCTGAATGTTCAATGTTCCTGCAGCAGGGGCAGTGTGGGTCAGGGGACAGACAGACGCAGGCGGTGCAGGTGATAGTGTCCTGAATGTTCAATGTTCCTGCAGCAGGGGCAGTGTGGGTCAGGGGACAGACAGACGCAGGCGGTGCAGGTGATAGTGTCCTGAATGTTCAATGTTCCTGCAGCAGGGGCAGTGTGGGTCAGGGGACAGACAGACGCAGGCGGTGCAGGTGATAGTGTCCTGAATGTTCAATGTTCCTGCAGCAGGGGCAGTGTGGGTCACGGGGACAGACAGACGCAGGCGGTGCAGGTGATAGTGTCCTGAATGTTCAATGTTCCTGCAGCAGGGGCAGTGTGGGTCAGGGGACAGACAGACGCAGGCGGTGCAGGTGCAGGTGAGCCGTGAGTGTTGTGTTGTGTGGCCGACACAGAGGCGGGTGAGGGCGCCATCTAGGACGCGGGATTGTTTTCAAGTCAGGCCTTTGTATCGGCAACTATTGTATATTCTAAATACACGTCTTAGTTTCTACACCTAGCATACCACATTTCCTCCAGAAACTCTTTCACCGCGTTAATCATCCTTGTAGTTACTTTGCGAATGCTGGAATCAGTTCAGAGAAGATGGACAAAGAAAATCGTTGGTTATGCGGGCTTTCCTTACTCAGGCTGTCCACATTGAATTTATTTTCCATCAAAGGCAGATTACTTCGTGCTGATATGATCTTAGTTTGGAAGATCATGACAGTGCCCTTGTTTATGTGATATGTTTGAGAGAATGACTCATGGTCATACAAAAGGTCATAGTAAAAAAATATTTATGCCCATTCATTCAACCGAAGTTAAGGCGTTTACATGTAATGTCAAGACCTCTTGCCAAGATGCAATGACTAGGCAAATTCTGACCAACATATCGCAAACACTTTCAATATACGAATATCTGCGTTTGCCAATATTTTGCCTCTAGTCATGTAACGAATCACAGCTCACCAACTTCAGAACTTCATCTGTGTAGACACTGAGCGAGATAATATTTCGATTAAATAAGACGAAAGTAAGACGTTCAAGACCATAACAGTTGTAGAAATAAATAAGATTTATAATATATATGTTGTTTTTTATATAAAAGCTAACCAAAAACAAGCATAAAGCTTGAAATATATTAGGGAAGTGTTGAAAATTGCGAACGTTGGGCCCTCTACGTGGGTGGGGCGAAGCGGATGTGTGTGTTTTCATGAGAAAGAATCTGGGTATATATTTCAAATAAATCAGAAGAAAGTAAGATGTTTGAGACCATTATAGTTGATCGTCTACATAAGATTTATATTATATATATTGTTTATAATATAGAAGAACGCCAAAGACAAGCAAAAAGCTTGTAATATATTAGAGAAATGTAGAAAATAACAAGATGTGACATTCAAACATGTGTGGGTGTTGATGTTTCAATGCATTTTGTGGTTGTAGCTTCGACTTACAATTGTTCCCTTTTTCCTAATAATAAGTAAAAAGCATATCATATTGTTTACAATTATTTTCATCAAATTAAAGTAAGAAATAAGATTTTTGTATATTGCACAAAAATATGTAAGTCAAAGAAAATTTAGACACTGAAGACAGATCCAGTTTCGAACACAAAAATTTCACTTGGAGCGAGCGCAGATACGAAGGCCGCCGGGCCCCGCGTCATGTGAAGACATCCAGTGCTCACACAGACACACACACTCTCATACACACACACACACACACACTCTCTCATACACACACACTCTCATACACACACACACACACACACTCTCATACACACACACACACACACACTCTCATACACACACACACACAAACACTCTCATACACACACACACACACACACACTCTCATACACACACACACACTCATACACACACACACACACTCATACACCCACACTCATACACACACTCTCATACACACACACACACACACACACACACACACACACACACACACACACACACTCACTCACTCATACACCCACGCCCACACTCATACACACAAACACACACACATCTTGCTGCTACTGGTAAGGTGATCTGTATACGACGATATTTGGACATGTTGTGGGCTTAGGACGAGTGTGGAGGGTGCTGTAGTTTCAATACAGAATCAGCAGGATATACATTACGAATAAATAAGATGAAAATAAGATGTTTGAGATCATGACAGTTGTTGAAATACATAATATTTACATTATTAATGTTGTTTTTAATATAACAGAAATCCACAAACAAGCATAATGATTGTAATATATAAGGGAATTTGTATCACGTAGCGAGATGTTGGCCTCTACCTTAGGATGGAAGCGGTGCGAAATATACGGAGAAACCATGATATCTATTTCGAATAAATCTGAAGAAATTAAGATGTTTGAGATCATTTCAGCGCTTATAATTTAAAATATGTATATAATATATGTCGTTTTTAATATAAAAGAAAACTAAAAACAAGCATTAAGATTGAAATATATTAGGAAAATTGTGGCAACACCAACCAAGACATTTCTCCTTAAAATCGTGTTCGTGAAAACAAACGAAGTTTGGCGACACATGTAAACGCTTTTATTAGATCGCGCTTCTTCTCAGTAAGAGTCATTGATCTCTGGAATTCTCTCCCTGAAGAAGTGGTTTCAGCACAATCTGTCCAGGCCTTTAAACGTCTCCTTGCACATTGTCTTTGGCCTCGTCTCTATGAGTTTTGTTAGATGTTTTCCATGGTGGTTTTGTGCTGCATCTAACAGTACCCAACCACTTCGTTGTTTTTCCTGTACTTCTGAAGACCTTCTGGTTGGATGATGCAGCAGAGACTGATGAGGGATGCAAGACCCTCATCAATGTAAGAAAGTCTCGCCACAAAGTCCCACCAACACCACCATCCATTCCCTTCCAGTTCTTTCAATCACTTCATTCATTTCACGTCAATCATCCTTGTACTCACCTCCGCACACAGTCCCACCAACACCACCATCCATTCCCTTCCAGTTCTTTCAATCACTTAATTCATTTCACGTCAATCATCCTTGTACTCACCTTACCATGATTTCTTACCATGATGAGGGTCTTGCATCCCTCATCAGTCTCTGCTGCATCATCCAACCAGAAGGTCTTGAGAAGTATAGGAAAAACAACGAAGTGGTTGGCTAATGTTAGATGCAGCACAAAACTACCATAGAAAATATCTAACAAAACTCATAGAGACGAGGACCAAGACAATGTGCAAGGAGACGTTTAAAGGCCTGGACAGATTGTGCTGAAATCACTTCTTCAGGGAGAGAATTCCAGAGATCGATGACTCTTACTGAGAAGAAGCGCGATCTAACTACGGTTGAATGACGGGGCATAAATATTTTTTTACTATGACCTCTTGTACGACCATGAGTCACTCTCTCAAACATATCACATAAACAAGGACACAATCCGGTCATGATCTTCCAAACTAAGATCAAATCAGCACCAAGTAATCTGCCTTTGATGGAAAATAAATTCAATGTGGACAGCCTAACTGAGTAAGGAAAGCCCGCATAACCAACGATTTTCTTTGTCCATCTTCTCTGAACTGATTCCAGCTTACGCAAATCCCCCACATAACCAGTATTCCACCTCCCCACACAGTCCCACCAACACCACCATCCATTCCCTTCCAGTTCTTTCAATCACTTCAACTTCATTCATTTCACGTCCCATTTCTGTTAGAATCACACGCATCATTTCCATTCTGTCACGGTCATACTTTTCACATTCCAGTACCACATGCCCTACCGTCTCATCCTCTCCCATGTCACACATCTGGCACACTTTGCTGCGGCACTCTGACCATCTGTAGTTCCTTGCATTCACATCCATACACTGTGCCCTTTGCTAACTCGTAAGAGAAGATCACCACCCAGGCTCAGCACGTGGTGTAGTAAGGGAGGGGTCTGCCCAGGGTGACAGCTAAGGGGGGGGGGGGGGGGGCATGATACAGGTTCAAATGTAATGGCTAAATTCAGTGACGTAGCTAAGGGAAGGGGTGTGGGGTTCATATAAGAAGACACTCCCCCAGTCCCCCAACATAGGGGTTCGCCCTCCCCCCCCCACAAAAAGGTTGTAATCAAATACTACACACTGATATGAAAAGTAAGTTCCTCTTTTGGCAAATAATAAGTATACAAAATTATAAGTTATTTCATTAGTGACATGTCTTCCCGAGTGGTAACCAGAGTGACTTTACAATTTGAACTCCTTTACAGATGGCTCTAAATCCCACTTGGGCTCTGGTTTTGCCGTTCTTTCACAAACACACATCCTCTATTTGATGTAACCATTTCACTGTAACTAACCGTTCTTTCCTTCCCTATACTTTGCCTTGCCATTATCTCTTTGCTCTGCCGTCTGCCTTTTACCTTAACATATCACCACATGACCTTTGATGTCTGGCACTTACTTTATTAACATTAACTCACTACAGCCATTGCCACCCAGTAGCAGCAGCAGCACATTGTTCACTTAACACAACCTCAGAAGTGGGTCTTCATGTGCTTGATAATGACAGTCCTTGTTTTGAACTGCTTCCCACAAACATCACACTTGAACTTTCTCAGGTCAGAGTGTGTCACAGAGTGCTGGGTAAGGCAAGAACTTGTAGTGAATCTCTTCCCACATTCTTCACATTCATAATTCTTAACACCAGTGTGTGTAAGGATGTGTTGAGTGAGGGTAAACTTCCGAGTGAATCTCTTTCCACATTCTTCACATTTATAATTCTTAACACCAGTGTGTGTAAGGATGTGTTGAGTGAGGTGAGCCTTTTCAGTGAATCTCTTTCCACATTCTTCACATTCATAATTCTTAACACCAGTGTGTGTAAGGATGTGTCGAGTGAGGTGAGACTTGTGAGTGAATCTCTTCCCACATTCTTCACATTTATAATTCTTAACACCAGTGTGTGTAAGGATGTGTTTAGTGAGGTGAGACTTCCGAGTGAATCTCTTCCCACATTCTTCACATTTATAATTCTTAACACCAGTGTGTGTAAGGATGTGTTGAGTGAGGTCAGACTTCTGAGTGAATCTCTTCCCACATTCTTCACATTTATAATTCTTAACACCAGTGTGTGTAAGGATGTGTTGAGTGAGGGTAGACTTCTGAGTGAATCTCTTCCCACATTCTTCACATTTATAATTCCTAACACCAGTGTGTGTAAGGATGTGTTGAGTGAGGGTAGACTTGTGAGTGAATCTCTTCCCACATTCTTCACATTTATAATTCCTAACACCAGTGTGTGTATGCATGTGTTTAGTGAGTCCTTTCTTATTCTTGAAAGTGTTGCCACACTCTCTACACTCAAACTTTCTCTCTCCTTTGTGGATGGAGTTGCCTGCCTCAGGGTGATTCTTCTGATCACACCTGAACTTCCTCACACCTGAGACAGACTGCTGGTGTTGCTCCTCACTACTCATGTTGCTGTCCTGGCGTGCAGTCCCCACTGCAACACTACTTCTGGCAGCACACCAGATGAGTGAAGTCAGGTGTTGTTGCAGGAAGCCTCAGGGAAGCTGAGTGAGCGAGGGTCCTCCAACACTGTTCAGCAAGATGATGGAGACTTTCTTGATCATCACACGGCACCAGTCAGGACCGGCACCCTGGAGGTGGTGGTGCCGTTACACTTGTGCTGCTCCAACAGACCTGGAAATGACATTAGGCTCTAAATGTTATATTTTGCAAACACACCAGAAATGTGCTCACTAAATCCTTGGGTGTAGCCGTGTTCCAGCCTTGCAGTGCAGGCAACCCTCATTACCTGTATGGCTTACATTCCACAAAACTTTATTACATATATTTAATTTATGACTCCTGTCTACCATCTTATGTAGTGTTGAACACAACACACACACACACACTGCTTCTGTGGTTCAGTGGTTACCGTCCTCGCCTTCCACCCAGCAAGGCGTGGGTGGGAACCTTGCTCAGGTTGCAAAGTATTTTAGTTAAGTTTAGTTAGGTTAGGCTTATTTAACTGCAGCTCTGGGAAGGTTATGCTAACAAAGCTATTGTTTTTGATAAATTTTTACATCTTCAGAAAGGTATGGGGCTATGAAAGAAAATGGCGTCTGCACTCCACACAACCCCCTACGTTTAGTCATAGAAAACTTCTAAATTAACATAACTTAACCATACCTTAACTTATGTTGACAAATAACAAAACCTTGTTCAAGCCAAACTAAATTATTCTTTTGGAAGAGAAGGAAAAAACAAAAAATGGTATTTTTTTCTGTAATTCATCGGCATAACTGTTTGGTGTGATCTGAACAAGTACCTGGAGTTGAACTTGTAGTGCATTATAAAGGTAACGAGATATCGAGTGGTTAAGGAAACGAATCTTTATCTAAAGCTTGTCATTCTGGAAATTTTGAATCCTATGTTTATGTCACAAATTAATTGTAACAGTTAGGTTAGTTAACCAAACCTAACCTAATCTAACCATAACCTAATCAACCTAAACTAACTTGACATATGCTTTACCAGGTCAATAATAACGAGCACCGTCTCAACCCTTGACAGATGTGTTGAGTTCACTATGTATAGTATGTACCACTTCATATTTATATCCATATCGTACCAGCACTAGTTATGCACAAATACCTTAGTTTTTGTCACAAATCATTGCCTGCCACGGGGGGGGGGAGGAATAAGAACCCCCAATGCTTTGCGACGGGAACAACTTTTAGATTAATTCAAAACACACCCAAATAAAGCAGAACAAATAGTTTGGTTTGGTTGAGCAGAGTGATAGTGGTGTACTTGTTAATATTTATCAATGCTACACTAAGGGTGTAATGGTACCAGACTCAACACAAGGAACTATATATTCACACTCACTCTTCATACATGACCTGTGTGTGCACGGGAAAACATATCCATCACACATTGACACTGTACTTAAGCAATAGCCTGGATGACGACCACAATCTGATGCAATTACTAATGGATATATACCTTGTCAGCTGGCTCTATTAACACTGATGATCGTGCTCAAGTCAATGTAATGGTTGGAGATTCCTTGTTGGTTGTTGGTGTTGTTTAGTTGTGCGACAATTCAGTGGCTGCTCTGAGTCCTGTGGTGAAGTCCTGCGAGGGTGTCACAGGCGTGTTAGGTGACCCGTCTTCTTGAAGGCAGCGCGCGCTGGTGAGACGGATCACACCTGCTTGTGGTGAGGGGTAACAGGAGTTGAGAGCAGAGTACAACACGGTGAGAGTGGTCACGCGGACACTGTACTAACAAGTGTTCGTCGTTCCATAGTGTCCTGAATGTTCAATGTTCCTGCAGCAGGGGCAGTGTGGGTCAGGGGACAGACAGACGCAGGCGGTGCAGGTGATAGTGTCCTGAATGTTCAATGTTCCTGCAGCAGGGGCAGTGTGGGTCAGGGGACAGACAGACGCAGGCGGTGCAGGTGATAGTGTCCTGAATGTTCAATGTTCCTGCAGCAGGGGCAGTGTGGGTCAGGGGACAGACAGACGCAGGCGGTGCAGGTGATAGTGTCCTGAATGTTCAATGTTCCTGCAGCAGGGGCAGTGTGGGTCAGGGGACAGACAGACGCAGGCGGTGCAGGTGATAGTGTCCTGAATGTTCAATGTTCCTGCAGCAGGGGCAGTGTGGGTCAGGGGACAGACAGACGCAGGCGGTGCAGGTGATAGTGTCCTGAATGTTCAATGTTCCAGCAGCAGGGGCAGTGTGGGTCAGGGGACAGACAGACGCAGGCGGTGCAGGTGATAGTGTCCTGAATGTTCAATGTTCCTGCAGCAGGGGCAGTGTGGGTCAGGGGACAGACAGACGCAGGCGGTGCAGGTGATAGTGTCCTGAATGTTCAATGTTCCTGCAGCAGGAGCAGTGTGGGTCAGGGGACAGACAGACGCAGGCGGTGCAGGTGATAGTGTCCTGAATGTTCAATGTTCCAGCAGCAGGGGCAGTGTGGGTCAGGGGACAGACAGACGCAGGCGGTGCAGGTGATAGTGTCCTGAATGTTCAATGTTCCTGCAGCAGGGGCAGTGTGGGTCAGGGGACAGACAGACGCAGGCGGTGCAGGTGATAGTGTCCTGAATGTTCAATGTTCCTGCAGCAGGGGCAGTGTGGGTCAGAGGACAGACAGACGCAGGCGGTGCAGGTGATAGTGTCCTGAATGTTCAATGTTCCTGCAGCAGGGGCAGTGTGGGTCAGGGGACAGACAGACGCAGGCAGTGCAGGTGCAGGTGAGCCGTGAGTGTTGTGTTGTGTGGCCGACACAGAGGCGGGTGAGGGCGCCATCTAGGACGCGGGATTGTTTTCAAGTCAGGCCTTTGTATCGGCAACTATTGTATATTCTTAATACACGCCTTAGTTTCTACACCTAGCATACCACATTTCCTCCAGAAACTCTTTCACCGCGTTAATCATCCTTGTAGTTACTTTGCGAATGCTGGAATCAGTTAAGAGAAGATGGACAAAGAAAATCGTTGGTTATGCGGGCTTTCCTTACTCAGGCTGTCCACATTGAATTTATTTTCCATCAAAGGCAGATTACTTCGTGCTGATATGATCTTAGTTTGGAAGATCATGACAGTGCCCTTGTTTATGTGATATGTTTGAGAGAATGACTCATGGTCATACAAAAGGTCATAGTAAAAAAATATTTATGCCCCGTCATTCAACCGAAGTTAGATCGCGCTTCTTCTCAGTAAGAGTCATCGATCTCTGGAATTCTCTCCCTGAAGAAGTGGTTTCAGCACAATCTGTCCAGGCCTTTAAACGTCTCCTTGCACATTGTCTTGGTCCTCGTCTCTATGAGTTTTGTTAGATGTTTTCCATGGTGGTTTTGTGCTGCATCTAACAGTACCCAACCACTTCGTTGTTTTTCCTGTACTTCTGAAGACCTTCTGGTTGGATGATGCAGCAGAGACTGATGAGGGATGCAAGACCCTCATCAATGTAAGAAAGTCTCGCCACAAAGTCCCACCAACACCACCATCCATTCCCTTCCAGTTCTTTCAATCACTTCATTCATTTCACGTCAATCATCCTTGTACTCACCTCCCCACACAGTCCCACCAACACCACCATCCATTCCCTTCCAGTTCTTTCAATATCTTCATTAATTTCACGTCAATCATCCTTGTACTCACCTCCCCACACAGTCCCACCAACACCACCATCCATTCCCTTCCAGTTCTTTCAATCACTTCAACTTCATTCATTTCACGTCCCATTTCTGTTAGAATCACACGCATTATTTCCATTCTGTCACGGTCATACTTTTCACATTCCAGTACCACATGCCCTACCGTCTCATCCTCTCCCATGTCACACATCTGGCACACTTTGCTGCGGGACTCTGACCATCTGTAGTTCCTTGCATTCACATCCATACACTGTGCCCTTTGCTAGCTCGGAAGAGAACATCACCACCCAGGCTCAGTACTTGGTGTAGTAAGGGAGGGGTCTGCCCAGGGTGACAGCAAAGGGGAGGGGCATGATACAGGTTCAAGTGTAATGGCTAAATTTAGTGACGTAGCTAAGGGAAGGGGTGTGGGGTTCATATAAGAAGACACCCCCCCAGTCCCCCAACATAGGGGTCCGCCCCCCCCCCCCCCCCACACAAAAAAAAAAAAAAAAAAAAAAAAAAAAAAAAAAAAAAAAAAAAGGTTGTAATGAAATACTACACACTGATATGAAAAGTAAGTTCCTCTTTTGGCAAATAATAAGTATACAAAATTATAAGTTATTTCATTAGTGACATGTCTTCCCGAGTGGTAACCAGAATGACTTTACAATTTGAACTCCTTTACAGATGGCTCTAAATCCCACTTGGGCTCTGGTTTTGCCGTTCTTTCACAAACACACATCCTCTATTTGATGTAACCATTTCACTGTAACTAACCGTTCTTTCCTTCCCTATACTTTGCCTTGACATTATCTCTTTGCTCTGCCATCTGCCTTTTACCTTAACATATCACCACATGACCTTTGATGTCTGGCACTTACTTTATTAACATTAACTCACTCACTCACTACATCCATTGCCACCAAGAGCCAGTAGCAGCAGCAGCACATTGTTCACATAACACAACCTCAGAAGTGGGTCTTCATGTGCTGGATAATGACAGTCCTTGTTTTGAACTGCTTCCCACAAACATCACACTTGAACTTTCTCAGGTCAGAGTGTGTCACAGAGTGCTGGGTAAGGCAAGAACTTGTAGTGAATCTCTTCCCACATTCTTCACATTCATAATTCTTAACATCAGTGTGTGTAAGGATGTGTTGAGTGAGGGTAAACTTCCGAGTGAATCTCTTCCCACATTCTTCACATTTATAATTCTTAACACCAGTGTGTGTAAGGATGTGTTTAGTGAGGGTAAACTTCCGAGTGAATCTCTTTCCACATTCTTCACATTTATAATTCTTAACACCAGTGTGTGTAAGGATGTGTTTAGTGAGGTGAGCCTTTTCAGTGAATCTCTTCCCACATTCTTCACATTCATAATTCTTAACACTAGTGTGTGTAAAGATGTGTCGAGTGAGGTGAGACTTGTGAGTGAATCTCTTCCCACATTCTTCACATTTATAATTCTTAACACCAGTGTGTGTAAGGATGTGTTTAGTGAGGTGAGACTTCCGAGTGAATCTCTTCCCACATTCTTCACATTTATAATTCTTAACACCAGTGTGTATAAGGATGTGTTTAGTGAGGGCAGACTTCTGAGTGAATCTCTTCCCACATTCTTCACATTTATAATTCTTAACACCAGTGTGTGTAAGGATGTGTTGAGTGAGGGTAGACTTCTGAGTGAATCTCTTCCCACATTCTTCACATTTATAATTCTTAACACCAGTGTGTGTAAGGATGTGTTTAGTGAGTTGAGACTTGTCAGTGAATCTCTTCCCACATTCTTCACATTTATAATTCCTAACACCAGTGTGTGTAAGGATGTGTTTAGTGAGTCCTTTCTTATTCTTGAAAGTGTTGCCACACTCTCTACACTCAAACTTTCTCTCTCCTTTGTGGATGGAGTTGCCTGCCTCAGGGTGATTCTTCTGATCACACCTGAACTTCCTCACACCTGAGACAGACTGCTGGTGTTGTTCCTCACTACTCATGTTGCTGTCCTGGCGTGCAGTCCCCACTGCAACACTACTTCTGGCAGCACACCAGATGAGTGAAGTCAGGTGTTGTTGCAGGAAGCCTCAGGGAAGCTGAGTGAGCGAGGGTCCTCCAACACTGTTCAGCAAGATGATGGAGACTTTCTTGATCCTCACGCGGCACCAGTCAGGACCGGCACCCTGGAGGTGGTGGTGCCGTTACACTTGTGCTGCTCCAACAGACCTGGAAATGACATTAGGCTCTAAATGTTATATTTTGCAAACACACCAGAAATGTGCTCACTAAATCCTTGGGTGTAGCCGTGTTCCAGCCTTGCAGTGCAGGCAACCCTCATTACCTGTATGGCTTACATTCCACAAAACTTTATTACATATATTTAATTTATGACTCCTGTCTACCGTCTTATGTAGTGTTGAACACACACACACACACACACACTGCTTCTGTGGTTCAGTGGTTACCGTCCTCGCCTTCCACCCAGCAAGGCGTGGGTGGGAACCTTGCTCAGGTTGCAAAGTATTTTAGTTAAGTTTAATTAGGTTAGGCTTATTTAACCGCAGCTCTGGGAAGGTTATGCTAACAAAGCTATTGTTTTCGATAAATTTTTACATCTTCAGAAAGGTATGGGGCTATGAAAGAAAATGGCGTCTGCACTCCACACAACCCCCTACGTTTAGTCATAGAAAACTTCTAAATTAACATAACTTAACCATACCTTAACTTATGTTGACAAATAACAAAACCTTGTTCAAGCCAAACTAAATTATTCTTTTGGAAGAGAAGGAAAAAACAAAAAATGGTATTTTTTTCTGTAATTCATCGGCATAACTGTTTGGTGTGATCTGAACAAGTACCTGGAGTTGAACTTGTAGTGCATTATAAAGGTAACGAGATATCGAGTGGTTAAGGAAACGAATCTTTATCTAAAGCTTGTCATTCTGGAAATTTTGAATCCTATGTTTATGTCACAAATTAATTGTAACAGTTAGGTTAGTTAACCAAACCTAACCTAATCTAACCATAACCTAACTTGACATATGCTTTACCAGGTCAATAATAACGAGCACCGCCTCAACCCTTGACAGATGTGTTGAGTTCACTATGTATAGTATGTACCACTTCATATTTATATCCATATCGTACCAGCACTAGTTATGCACAAATACCTTAGTTTTTGTCACAAGTCATTGCCTGCCACGGGGGGGGGGGGGGGGGGGAATAAAAACCCCCAATGCCTTGCGACGGGAACAACTTTTAGATTAATTCAAAACACACCCAAATAAAGCAGAACAAATAGTTTGGTTTGGTTGAGCAGAGTGATAGTGGTGTACTTGTTAATATTTATCAATGCAACACTAAGGGTGTAATGGCACCAGACTCAGCACAAGGAACTATATATTCACACTCACTCTTCATACATGACCTGTGTGTGCACGGGAAAACATATCCATCACACATTGACACTGTACTTAAGCAATAGCCTGGATGACGACCACAATCTGATGCAATTACTAATGGATATATACCTTGTCAGCTGGCTCTATTAACACTGATGATCGTGCTCAAGTCAATGTAATGGTTGGAGATTCCTTGTTGGTTGTTGGTGTTGTTTAGTTGTGCGACGATTCAGTGGCTGCTCTGAGTCCTGTGGTGAAGTCCTGCGAGGGTGTCACAGGCGTGTTAGGTGACCCGTCTTCTTGAAGGCAGCGCGCGCTGGTGAGACGGATCACACCTGCTTGTGGTGAGGGGTAACAGGAGTTGAGAGCAGAGTACAACACGGTGAGAGTGGTCACGCGGACACTGTACTAACAAGTGTTCGTCGTTCCATAGTGTCCTGAATGTTCAATGTTCCTGCAGCAGGGGCAGTGTGGGTCAGGGGACAGACAGACGCAGGCGGTGCAGGTGATAGTGTCCTGAATGTTCAATGTTCCTGCAGCAGGGGCAGTGTGGGTCAGGGGACACACAGACGCAGACGGTGCAGGTGATAGTGTCCTGAATGTTCAATGTTCCTGCAGCAGGGGCAGTGTGGGTCAGAGGACAGACAGACGCAGGCGGTGCAGGTGATAGTGTCCTGAATGTTCAATGTTCCTGCAGCAGGGGCAGTGTGGGTCAGGGGACACACAGACGCAGGCGGTGCAGGTGATAGTGTCCTGAATGTTCAATGTTCCTGCAGCAGGGGCAGTGTGGGTCAGGGGACAGACAGACGCAGGCGGTGCAGGTGATAGTGTCCTGAATGTTCAATGTTCCTGCAGCAGGGGCAGTGTGGGTCAGGGGACAGACAGACGCAGGCGGTGCAGGTGATAGTGTCCTGAATGTTCAATGTTCCTGCAGCAGGGGCAGTGTGGGTCAGAGGACAGACAGACGCAGGCGGTGCAGGTGATAGTGTCCTGAATGTTCAATGTTCCTGCAGCAGGGGCAGTGTGGGTCAGGGGACAGACAGACGCAGGCGGTGCAGGTGATAGTGTCCTGAATGTTCAATGTTCCTGCAGCAGGGGCAGTGTGGGTCAGGGGACACACAGACGCAGGCGGTGCAGGTGATAGTGTCCTGAATGTTCAATATTCCTGCAGCAGGGGCAGTGTGGGTCAGGGGACAGACAGACGCAGGCGGTGCAGGTGATAGTGTCCTGAATGTTCAATGTTCCTGCAGCAGGGGCAGTGTGGGTCAGGGGACAGACAGACGCAGGCGGTGCAGGTGATAGTGTCCTGAATGTTCAATGTTCCTGCAGCAGGGGCAGTGTGGGTCAGGGGACAGACAGACGCAGGCAGTGCAGGTGATAGTGTCCTGAATGTTCAATGTTCCTGCAGCAGGGGCAGTGTGGGTCAGGGGACAGACAGACGCAGGCGGTGCAGGTGATAGTGTCCTGAATGTTCAATGTTCCTGCAGCAGGGGCAGTGTGGGTCAGGGGACAGACAGACGCAGGCGGTGCAGGTGCAGGTGAGCCGTGAGTGTTGTGTTGTGTGGCCGACACAGAGGCGGGTGAGGGCGCCATCTAGGACGCGGGATTGTTTTCAAGTCAGGCCTTTGTATCGGCAACTATTGTATATTCTAAATACACATACAACAGTAACACAATAAATCAACAATAAAACAAAACTAATTAACAACCCTAAGTAAACAATAATTAATAAACCAAAACAATCAAAACAATACAACCCATGTATCTCTACTGTAAGATGGCTGTTTTGTTGACGTCACAAGCAACATGGCGGCGACGAGGGACAACGATATTTCCCTGTGGCTGCATAATAAGCTTGGAACATCCTCTGATACCTGGTCTGAAGGCTCTATCTGCGCCCAGCTTAACGTGGATGTGCTTAGGAATATAAAGGAATGTTTTGTTGAGCTGCAAACGCAAGTTAAGCTTAAGTTACTCCTATCCTTCTTCCACATCCCTAAACGAAATGTCGAAGAGGTAAGGAAATGGTGTTTTGGGGTGTTTTTTAAATATTTTTTTGAGTGTGTGTGTGTGTGTTTGGGTGGGTGTATATAATTTTTGTTTATGTATGTATGTATGTGTTTGTGTGTTTGTTTGTGCGTGTTTGTTTACGTGTACGTGTGTGTTTGTGTGCGTTTTTATATACATATATATATTTATATTTCCCTGTGTGTGTGTGTGTGTAGATATATTTTTTTTGTTTACTAACTCATATGAATTATTGTTTGTTTGTTATTGAACTTTATGGTAAAACTAAACTGACTACTCCAGCCCTTTTTTTTTTTTTTTCTCCTTTCCTACATAGTATACATAGTGTACGTAACACATCTGTCAAGGTTTCAGGCGCGGAAAACATTATTTACCTCGCAAACCGTCTTTGAAATTATGTTAGGTTATGTTATGTTAGATTGAGTTACGGTTAGGTTAAGGTTGTTAGGTTAGGTTACGTTATGGTTAGGTTAAGTTAGGTTAGGTACGGTTCAGTTAGGTTCGGTTATATAAGATTTTTTACATTGTATTACCCAAATCCAGGAAAAAATCTAAGGTTGAGAACCCTAACTTTTGGGTAATAAAATTTTTAAATCTTATATAACCGAACCTAACTCAACCGTACCTAACCTAACTTAACCTAACCATAACATAACCGTAACCTAACCTAACATTACATTTATTCATTCGTTTATTTTCTCAAACTTAATTATTAAATGTCATTATTTTTATTTATGTATCATATATATCATTTTTATTTCACACTTAACATTACTTCGTTTCGTTCTATAGTATTATTGCAGTTTCAACCAACACACCACACGTAACTATAAACTGTCTCAAGATCTAGATAACACTGTTAGGAGCATATCTAACCCCATATTACACTGTCGGAAATTAATAATAAGCTCGGAATAGAGTTTCAAAGACAGTGTTGGGGGTTGGGGGGTCTAGGTTAGGTTTGATTAGGTTAAAATAGCATCCTAGCGGGATGGTCCATAGGGAGGACGCAGCCTACACCCCACCTCCTCCCCGGGTAGCATAGGTTTCTGGTTGTGTTTAAATAGTGTTCTAACGGGGTGGTTCAGGTAAGGTTAGGTTAGGTTAGAATAGTGTCCTGGGTGATCCTGTGGGGGAGGGGGGGGAGGGCAGACACCCTTTTAATATAGGTTTCTGATAGTGTAATTTAGGGCTAGAAATGCTCCTAACAGTGTCATTATCTAGACCCTGAGGTAGTTTATAGTTACGTGTGCTGTGGTGGTGGACACTAAATTTAACCGTTCTACTAATCTAGTGTTTCGTTCCACTAATCCACTGTTCTGTTCCGTTCCATTAATCCACTTCCCTTCTGTTCTGTTCCATTAATCCACTGTTCCCTTCTGTTCCGTTCCATTAATCCACTGTTCCGTTCCACTAATCCACTGTTCTGTTTTGTTCCACTAATCCACTGTTCCCTTCTGTTCCGTTCCACTAATCCACTGTTCCCTTCTGTTTCGTTCCACTAATCCACCGTTCCGTTCCATAGTGGAGGCCTGAGCTGGAGGATATACTGGAGGTGGCGGTGGTGGACAGTGAGCCTTGGGTGGCGATGCTGGCTGAGATTATGAGAACTTGTCCATCTTCAGGCCATCTCAACCTGGAAATTAAGTACGTGTGTGTGTGTGTGTGTGTGTGTGTGTATATGTGTGTGTATGTATGTGTGTGTGTATTATCCAGTTGGCTTATGAAATCATGAGTTTATTGCATTATTCATTTCTATATCAAGTTTATGTATTCCAGGTTATGTGTATGTGTGTATGTATGTGTGTGTATGTGTAACTCATCCCTCCTCTCCCCCACACCCCCAGAGAGCCTCCGGAGAATCATCGCATTACACACGATCTTATTACTGAGTTGAGAAAATTGGTTAAGAAACACAGTGAGCTTGGTCTGTTACCGATGGAGTGTAATTATCTAAACAGGAATGCGTTTTTAGCAGCGGCGGGCAGTCAGGTAAGGAGTTATAGTAGTAGTTATAGTAGTAGTAGTGGTAGTTTGATTTTTTGTTCATGAAAAAAGAGTGATGTGTGTGTTTGTTTGTGTGTGTGTGTGTGTGTGATTTGAAATATATATATACATTTTTATTTTTTATTTTTTTTCATTTGTCTTGTTCACTCCTCTCCCTTCCCTTCCCTTCCCTTCCCTTCCCTTCTCTTCCCTTCCCTTCCCTTCCCTTCCCTTCCCTTCCCTTCCCTCCTCCCCACCCCTTATCTACCCTCCTTCCTTACCCTACCCAAAAAACTCCCATCCCTTACTCTATCTTCCTCTCCTACCCTTCCCTACCCAACCCTACACTCCCCTACCCTTCCCTAACCTAACCTAACACCCTCCCCCCCCCACAGGCTCCCCTCACCAAGCACTTTGCCCTAAAACGCAAGCCCAAAGCGGCCGCCCTCCGCGCTGAGCTGTTAAACCGTTCTTCTGATGCCCAGGCTAATGTTAAGAAGAGTCAGCTGCCGACCGTGCCTGTCAGGTCTAGAGGCATACCAAGGAAGATGAATGATACCAGTAAGGGGCATGGGGGTATAGGGAGGGCATGGGTGTATGGGGAAGGGGGGGAGGGTATGGAGGAAGGAGGGAGACAGCTATGGGTGGTGATAAGGGAAGAGGGTGTTTTGGGGGTGTTTGGGGGTGTTCTGGGTGTGTTTTGGAGTGTTTGGGTGTGTTTGGGTGTATTTTGGTGTGTTTGGGTGTGTTTTGGAGTGTTTGGGTGTGTTTGGGGTGTTATGGGAGTGTTTGGGTGTGTTTTGGAATGTTTGGGTGTGTTTTGGTGTGTTCTGGGTGTGTTTTGGAGTGTTCTGGTGTGTTTGGGTGTGTTTGGATGTGTTTGGGTGTGTTCTGGGTGTGTTTGGATGTGTTTTGGATTGTTCTGGGTGTGTTTGGGTGTGTTTGGAAGTGTCTGGGTGTGTTTTGAGGTGGTTATATGTGTGTGTGTGTGTGTGTGTGTGTGTGTGTGTGAGGTATGGGGGAAGGTATGGATGTATGGGTGAAGGGGAGAGAGAACTATGGGTGTATATAGATAGGGAAAGGTGTTTAGGGAGTGATTGAAAGTTAAAATTCATGATTATAACGAGTGGAATAAACAGTATTACAAGTCAAATTAACACACACACACATACACACACACATACACACTCTTTCCTCCTCCCCCCAAACACACACTAACCCCCTTCCTCCCCCCCAGCTCCCCTCAAGGGCATCCCCAGCCGTCTACCAGGGTCAGGTCTGCGAGGGTCAGGTCTGGGGTCAACGCCTTTATCACGCCCCAACGCACGCCCATCTCTCACACGGAAGGACGGAGGCATCAAGTTGGTGGAGATCACGGAGTCACCTATTGCAGCACAGATGGTGGGTGTGTGTGCGTGTGTGCGTGGGTGTGGGTGTGTGCGTGTGCGTGTGTGTGTGTGTGGGTGTGTGTGTGTGTGTGGGTGTGTGGGTGTGTTTTATATATGTATCTATATGATTTAATCTGTATTTATCTCAGTTTTTTATGTTCCGTTCCGTTCCGCCTCATCTTAACCCCATTCCGTTCCGTTCCGTTCCGTTCCACAGTCCAAAAAGCGCCGTAAGATCCAGGAAGCCAGCGACACAAAGGCCGCGGAAGCCGAGGATAAACGCCGCGAACAACAAGCGCAGCAACAAGCGCAACAACAAGCGCAGCAACAACAACAACAACAACAACAGCAGGCGGCCCAACAAACAGTGGTGGTGGTGGAAGGTTCAGCAACAGCAACAACAGGGGGGGCTAAGGGGGTGTCGGTGGCCACAGCGACGGCTACCACACCTGATTACGCGGCTGGTTTGGCCCCGTCTAACCCCCCCACCCCCGGTACACCCTCCTCTACCACCACCACACAGCTCCTAACTGCTACCACACAAGGTGCTGCGGCTGGGAGTACTTTACATAGTGAGTGTGCGCGTGTGTGTGTACGTGTAGATTAAGATAGGTTTTTTTATATATTAATATTTATTTACACATATATAATAATTTGCCTGACAGAAACTCTCTCTTTCTCTCTTTCTTTTATATAACTCTCTCTCTCTTTCTCTCTCTATTTAAGTTAGGTTAGATTAGATCTCTTTTTTCTCTCTCTCTCTTTCTCTTTATGCAAGTTAGGTTAGGTTAGGATACATCTCTCTCTTTTTCTCTCTTTTACATAACTCTCTCTCTCTCTCTCTCTCTCTCTCTCTCTCTCTCTCTCTCTCTCTCTCTCTCTCTCTCTCTCTCTCTCTCTCTCTCTCTCTCTCTCTCTCTTTATTTAAGTTAGATTAGGTTAGGTTACATCTCATCCTTATATTAACATTAACTCCCCACACACTAACACACTCCCTCTCTCCCTCCAGCCAACGCCGTAACCGTGGGGACGATATCTACCCGCACCGCCTTGCAGAACGCAGGGGGGGGGAGCGGGGGACGCGCCACCACCCCCAGCACCCCTACCCCGCTCACCCCAGGCACCCAGCGCATCATAGTCACCCCCAGTACGCAGAATACCTCCTCCCCTACATTAGTTTATAGGACCGTGACCCCAGTATTTACAGCTTCGGAGGTGGTGTCCGCGCCGACCCCTATAGCTGTGACCTCCACGATAGCTGAGCCGCCGACGCCTACTGGTCAGCCGCAGTATGCTACCCTACAGGTGTGTGCGCGTGTGTGTGTGTGTGTGCTCGCATATCTAGTTGTAATATATGTTGTTCTGTCTCTAAATTTGTTTTTGAAATTATGACTAACTTTTTTCGCATTAATTATTTCTGTATCAAGTTTAATTTTTCGTTATTTTGTTTGTTTTATTAATTTTATTTGTGATTATATTGTGTTTTTTTTTGTATTTATGAAATCCTAACACACACTTCCCTCCCTCACAGCCCCTACAACCAGAATTAGTCTACTCCACCACCCCACTCCCCTCCGCCGCCACCATCACCACCACCACACAGCCTGCCCCAACACCGCCTACCTCCACACAGCCTGCACAGCTAGGACAACAGGCTCCACAGGTCATCACGGTCAGCCCGGCACAGCAAGAGACACAGCCGGTCGCTCTTAATCAGGGCACAGTAGCAACACAGCAACAACAGCAACAGCAGAAACGTGGACTCTCGCTGACGGTAAGTGTGTGTGTGTGAGAGAGAGAGAGAGAAAGAAAGAGATGGAGAGAAAACACTATAATTCCTTCCTAACACATATAACACACACACACCCTCCGTCCACCCCCAGAGAGAACAGATGTTGGAAGCTCAAGAAATGTTCCGTACCAGCAACAAGGTGACGAGACCAGAGAAGGCTCTTATATTAGGCTTCATGGCGGGATCCAGAGGTGAGCACAGTGGCAAGGATAACAATAATAATAATGATAATAATAATGATGATAATTGATGGTTTATTGATAATGTACAGTTGCATATATAACCTTACATTACCTTGTACCTAACCTAACCTAACCTAACCTCACCTCACCTCACCTTACCTCACCTTACCTTACCTTACCTCACCTCACCTTACCTTACCTTACCTTACCTTACCTTACCTTACCTTACCTTACCTTACCTTACCTTACCTTACCTTTAACAAAACTTAACTGAACTCAACCTAACCTAACCTCACAATTCCCTTTACACAACCTAACCTAACCTAACCCCACCCCCACCCCAGCCCAATACAATCTCACATTATCTTATATCCAACCTAATCTAACCTCAATTCACATTACCTTTAACCAAACCTAACTTAACTAAACCTAACCTCACAATTTCCAAACATAACCCAACCCAACCCAACCCAACCCAACCCAACCCAACCCAACCTAACCCAACCCAACCCAACCTAACCTAACCTAACCTAACCTAACCCAACCCAACCCAACCCAACCCAACCCAACCCAACCCAACCCAACCCAACCCAACCCAACCCAACCAACCCAACCCAACCCAACCCAACCCAAACCAAACCAAACCAAACCAAACCAAATCAATCCCAACCCAACCTAACCTAACACACCTTACCCCACAGAAAACCCTTGTCCGCACCTCGGCAACATCGTCACCATCAAATTAAGCGAGGGTGAGGAGACCGTAGCCCAACCTGACGGCCCTATGCTTACTATGCTGGCCGAGACGCACTTCCAAATGAATTACAACACGGGTGAATGGAAGCGCATCAAGAAATACCGGCCGCTTCCCTCCGAGTGAGCGATGTGTATGCCGCGATGCCACTGCGGTTGTGTGTGGTTAGACTTTGTACTGGTGTATGTGTGTGTTTGGTTGGATGTATGGATAGCTGGCTGACTGACTGGTTTGAATGCTAGCTAGAAAACTGTCCTACTGGCTAGATATATAACTGACTGATTGACTGACTGACTAGCTTACAAACTGACTGACTGACTAGCTAACTGATTGACTGGCTGACTGACTGACTGGCTAGATAAGTGTTAATCTCACCTATTAACTAACTGACTAACTTAATAACTAACTGGATAACTAACTAACTGACTGACTGACTGACTACCTGCATGCCTCACCTCACCTCACCACACCACCACAAAATCACTGGTGTATCTAGTGCCTGTCTTTAACTGGTACTGCAAAAATACCAGAATATAATTTCCGATAGATAACACACACACATCTTTCGTCTCATCCCCCATGCACTCACCCACCCCCCCATGGCAACCCCGGGGAGGTAGTCACACACCCCCATCACCCGTGGCGCTGGGGGAAGGGCCGGGGGAGTGATAATATGGGTGGTTGATAAGGGAAAGTCCAGATATTGTTGAGTTTATTATTTCGTGAGTGAGTTATGGCTGGAAAAGATTATGTTTGTGTGGATGTAAAATGGATTGATGGATGGATAATAGTGTTTTTATATATATTAGAGAGAGAGAGATGTATAGTAACACCAAATGGATGAGAATGGATGAAATTTATGAAACTTATAGAAATTGAGATGGAAATGTATTGCAATAAATATGAATAAGAGAAAAAGAGAGAGAGAAAGGAAGATAATGAATTGATAAAAATGATGATAATGAAAAATAATTATAGAGAATAAAGAAAATGAATAAAAAACAGAAAATATGATGGTTGACAAAATGGAAATATATGAAAAAAACTATGTATGGAACAATTTTTTTTATATAGATATTTTTTATTTTATTATTCTTATTATTTTATTCATTCTTTATTTCTTTTGGGTGTAAATAATAATGAGACATTATATTAGTAATAATTATACAGTGTTGTCATATTAGTATATATATCTATATAAAAAAAATTGTACACCTCAAACTACAGACTTTGACAACCCTGTTTTAATAATTAGGTCAAAATAATTAATCTAAAATAATTAGGTCAAAGTCAAAGGTCATTAAATAAGTCATAAGGTCAAGAAAGGTCAACGAAGGTCATTAAGATAAGTTAGGTCACAATTGGGTCACTTAGGTCAAGATAAATCCTAAATTTTTTTTTATCTCTCTCTCTCTCTCTCTCTCTCTCTCTCTCTCTCTTCTCTCTCTCTCTCTCTCTCTCTCTCTCTCTCTCTCTCTCTCTCTCTCTCTCTCTCTCTCTCTCTCTCTCTCTCTCTCTCTCTCTTTGATGGAGAGGAAATATATTTAAGGAGAAAACTAAATAGAATCGTTTAGGTGTCAGCTTCCCGGGACAACGTAGTAAAGATCTCTATATCTCTCTCTCATATATTCAGAGAAAACTAAATAGAATCGTTTAGGTTAGGTTCTTATGATAGAGAGTGTGTTTAGGGGAGAGAAAAATAGCATAGTGGAGAGAGAAAATAAAACCATTTAATTTATATATAGAGAATATTTAGTAGTAGGAGAAAACACTCGGTTGAGGAAATTTTATTATATAGGTAAGATATACATACAATAATAACATAATTCTAAACTATAAAATTAACTAATACTATAACTATTCATATACGCATTAATACAAATAAACAAACACATAGATAGATAAACACGAGAGGTAGGGAGAATATATATAAACCAAACCACACTAAAACAGCCTTAATAATAAAAACTAATATCATCCTCCATCACTATTAATTACTATCATCAACATCCATATAAGTAATTAGATAAAAATAATACATAAACATAAAAATACAAAAAGTAAACAATAAGTGAGAGTAAATCTAAACTTCACTTCACATTATTATAATCTCTCACACCGGGAAAGTTACGGAAACATACTCTTATTTTCACCTTATTTCCACCTTTAACATGTGATTACAGCACAGGTGAGCCTACATAACACACCTTAATTAATAACCTACCTGTAGTATCAATAACAACCTTGAAAATAATAAGAAATACGAAAAAAACAAGGAAAATAACGAATCATTCTTGTATAATGGAGGTTGATATGGGGAGGTTTTATAAATATTCATAGTGTTACGTAAAGAGAAAGTGGGCGGGGGTTATCTTTGCCTGCCTTGCTACCACTTACGCCCACACCACGGCAATTCACCTGCTTGGGCTGAGTTAGTGATATGGGCGGCCGTGGGTGTATGGCTGGACTGTGAGGTGACGTACTATGACTTTGTGGGCGTCCGGGGCAGGGCGAGGAAAACGCAGTACGGTATTTCTGGATATTAAGTCCGCCTCCCTGATTCTCCCCCCCCCCCTCCCCCCCCCCCTATCCCTAAGCTTGGGGGCCCGTGGGAAATCGGGGGTCTTGGAGGGGATGAAAAATAAGCGAATTATGGGCCTTTCAAAAATCTTAGAAAATTTCCCTGAATATTTCGAATTTCCCTAAGCTAATCTAACCTAATCTAGCATAACCTAACCTAATCTAATCTAGCAGGGGAGGTTGTGCCCCCCCCTCCCCCCCCTGGATTTTGGGTATTAATTTACATCTACATATTTTGACATTACGTGATGCATTTTGAGAAGGTTTCCATAATTACAAATTGTTAGTTGGTGAGATATTCAATATTTTCTGTGAGACTTTTAATGTTAATTTGTCACTATAGGTTAAGGTTTAGTTTAATTAAAATACGTTATGTTACGTTAATATAGAAACGTAATTATAAAAAAAAACTCAAAAATCATCAGTTTATGTAAATATATAACACTGAATTCTCTAAACAATTCTGATAAAAATATAAAACAACATTATTATTATCATTATTACTATTATTATCATTATTATTATTATTATTATTATTATCATTACACCTATTCCTTCATTTCAGCGCTGGCTTTTCTGAGGCATGGCGGTGGGTGAGGGTACGGGTGAAGGAGCGGGTGAGGGTGCGGGTGAAGGCGTGGGTGAAGGTGCGGGTGAAGGAGGCACGGGTCTGAGTACTCGTGAGGCCTTAGGACGGCTACACGATGACATCTCCGCCGCACTACAGCTATATCACAAGGAGGAAGCCCAGAGGTGAGGGGGGGGGAGGGGGGAGGAAGGGGAGGAGGAACAGGGGAGAGAAAAGGAGAGTAAGGAGGAAGGGTTACGTTAAACACAACATACCCTAACACATAAATAAATAAAAATAATAATAATATACATACTTTTATCCGGTGTTATCCTCCTCCGCCAGGAACCGCGGGTGTGGTGCCAAGACTGTGTTGTACGAGGCACTCCACAGACAGTGCCAACTCTCCCTCTTCCATTGGACCTCCGCCCTAGGCCTAATTATTTGTGCCGCTGCCCTGCTGGTGGCCTACGCTGCCTCAGGGGACGATAGGTAAGGAGGAGGAGGAGGAATTTAAGTAAGATTATAAGAGAAGAGGAAGAGGAGGAGGAGGAGAAGATTTAGGAGGAAGAGGAGAGAGAGAGAGAAAGTAGGAAGAAGAGGAGGAGGAGGAGAGGAGAGAAGAAAGATTATTATTATTATTATTATTATCTAATTCTACTTTCTTTACCCTTCCTCCCCTCCTCCTCCTCCTCCTCCTCCTCCTCCTCCTCCTCCTCCTCCTCCTCCTCCTCCTCCTCCTCAGGCTGCGATGGGTGCCGTTAGAGGTGGTGGTGCTGGTATGTGTGTGTGTGTGCAACGTTTACCTGGTCTGGTGGGATGCTAAGCTGAGGCACCAAGAACTACCAACACTCACTCATAACACTCTTCAAAGGCTTAGAGGTTGGTAATGATGATGATAATGATGATGATGATGATGATGGTGTATGTGTGATTGTTTGTTCTTATGTGTGTGTGTGTGTAATTAGCGAAAATGTAATGGTAATGATAATAATGATGACCTAATGTAATTTATAACTCCCCACCCATTTCCCACCCATTCCCACCCTATTTCCACCCACCCTAGAGTACCGTGAGACCGTGGAATGGGGAGTGGACCAGTACCCCCACCTCCACACACCCTTGTCACCCTGCATCACCCTACAATGGACACGTAGGGACGGGAGGACAGTCAACCTTCCCTGGTCCCTGCTGGTGCGCGGAGATGTGATTCTACTCAGACCTGGACAGAGAATACCAGGCCGGTGCAGGGTGTTACAGGTAAGGGTGATAATAGGGTGAATGTAG